>LRSR01003603.1:0-11095 GCA_001579985.1 Hypsibius dujardini
TAGCAAATTCTCCTTTCCACTGTGTATTTTTCTGAAATTCTCCTCGCTGGAACTTTCTCCATCACATCCGCATCCATCCGGATGATAAACTCTTCCGGAAGTGCGGTTAATTTTTCTTGGGACATTTCTCATTTAATCCGCGTCCTCTCGTAATATTTGCATTGCATTGCCGCTTTGCTACGATACTTTTTCGCCTAATAACTTTGGTCTTGTGAGTAAATAAAGTTATTTTTGCGAGAATGTCAACGTGCCGAACAAACAGTATCGATTCCGACGAGGACAACGACAGTTTGCCGCATCGAAATAATGTCTCAAGCAGCGGCAGCGGAGGCGGACACGGGAAGCCTGTGACGAGTAGTCGTCGCAGTCTGCGGACACCGAAATGCGCGCGCTGTCGCAATCATGGCGTGGTGAGTTGCCTGAAAGGTCACAAGCGGTTCTGCCGCTGGCGGGATTGTCAGTGCGCGAGCTGTCTGCTGGTCGTCGAACGACAACGCGTCATGGCCGCCCAGGTAGCTCTACGAAGGTACGTAAAAATGGCAAAAAATCTTTTTTATTGATATTTAAATATTTTCGTTTTCACAGCAGGTGATCGATTAAGTTTGCTTCCTCTAAAATTGTTTATAAACCAGAAGTTGTAAAACAATTTCGTTTTCAAAAATAAGAAAAACTAAAAATACTCAAATAATAATCAGTTAATGGAGTTTATTAATTAAGTTTTACCAACTAAAACTTTTAATTCGTTTTTGTTCAACTGGAGATGATGTATTTCGTTAGTTGCCCGCACTCTAATTACACGTGACTAAAGTTAAGGTGTTTGAAAAATTGAACAAAAAATTAATCTCTGAGACATTGATTATGAAAAGTTTTAGTTTGCTAGCTCTGTCAAATTTTGTTGGGCCGTTTTTAACGCCAGCTTAATTATTCGGACGTCAGTACATGGGATTATTACCACAGAAACATGTCATTAACTTTTCAACTAAATGATAACATAATAGATTATAAAATATAAAAAAGATTTTATCGTTAAGAAATAGGTTCACCAAAAAAATACATGTACTGAAAACTTGGATGCCTGTTACAGAAAGTACTCTGATCGGGTGAAACGTACAGTGACTGCAATAGAAGCAAGTCCATTTGAATTTATTACTGTTCTGTCTATTTTTTGAAATCATAAATTTTTTTGTCAAACTATTCGATAACGCGTTTGGTAAGATAATAATTAATGCAATAAAAAGGGAGTATTATTCCATTTTGGTTCTTTGAGGGTGAGTATATATCTAAAAATTTCAGGCAACAAGGTCCCAATGCAGCGGGCAGCGGTGACAAGGTGGCGGAGGAAGTGCGGATCGCCAAGCTCCGCTCAGCCGAAGAGGTCCTCCAACAGCGGCGAACCCTCCATCGTGCGCTCAAACAACACGCCCAATCCACCGCACCGCCTCGATCGGGCTTGTCCAGTGAGTGCAGTACACAACCAATTCTTTATTAACACTACATCACATCATCTTATCACCAAACAAAACTTAACAAGCTAATTTATAGTTAAAATTAAACTATTAAGTTATTATTAAAATTAAATAAAATTAAACTATTACGTTACTATTTAAATTAAATTAAATAATAAAAATAAACTAAGTTAAAACTCCACGACTAGCGAAATTAAAGTTGAATCTTTAGTTTCAGTTCAGTTCACTTTACTTTATCGTTAATCGAAATTAGTGCGATAATTTAACCAAATCCTTAAACTTCAAATTCTTAATAATTCACAATTTTATTTATTACTGTATTGTTTTGCGAAAGTATTAATGTAAAATTGGGCTAACTTGCGCCGGTTTTTGGACCCCCTCGTAAATTTGTACCGGCGGTCCCAAATAAATTTGCGATCAATCAAACGGGTTGGTTTGTACTGCCAGCATGAGCTTGTGGTGCAAGTTATCCCAATTCTACAGTAAGTACTAGTAACTGAAACTGAGAAACACTCCAAGGTTGCTATTACGTTTTAAGGTTCATTCTTTTTTTAATTATTAGGACTTTTAATTCGACTTAGACAAATGATATTACTCAAATAAAATCTCGTTGTCATGCTTCAATCTTAAGTACATGAAAAATACTTTGTTAAATGTTTTTGAGAAACGAAAGAAAATTTAACAAAAAACAAAGTTACAATTTTTGTTTATAGTTTTCATTTCAATATAATTTCGCCATCATCCCATCATCCCCCTGTTGCAGGCTACCGATCTCGCTACTATCGCGCCCCGGTACATCACCTGAGTGAGCCCAGTTCAGCCAACGTCCTCGGCGGTTACTTGGACGACCGACTCCGGAAACGTCGCTGCTTCGCGGACAAGCGGCTAGAGGCCGCCACCATCAACGAGAACCTCCTCCATCAAGCCCAAGCCCAAGCTGTCAACGGTCAATCCTGCCTTCCCGCCTTCTGCTTCCCCGTCGGTCCGACCGTCAACCACCATCAACGAACGCCACAACCGCTCAATCAACAGCTTCCCTTTTTTCATCCCTTAAATTTTTACCCCTTTTTCCTGTCTCCGGAGACCCAAGGCGGAGGACCACCGAATCAACGAAGCCACGTCCAGGAGGATCATTTTTTCAGTCCAAATGGAAGACCGATTTCCTCCTCGTCGTCGTTTAATTCGGCGGAAAAAACGGGAACGCTTTCACCAGTGTTCCATCACAACGACCCGGAAGTGGATCGGCAGGATGAGGGCGTGAAGTCCGCCTTCAGTAGAGTGGGTCGGCCAGTGGGAGGAGCCAAGATGGAGACACTTCGCCGGCCTGGTTTTTTAATTTCGGACCTGCTTTCTTAATGATATAATTATCGCCATTGATGAATGTATATGACGAACATGTATTTTTAACTGCTTTTCCTATGACGGGAAGTATTGTTTCATCACATGTTTGCATGAGGTGCTTTATATGCAATATGAAGCATTCATGGCCGAACAGCTCTTGCGTATGGCAAAAACCGAAAAAAAACTGAAATTCAAATTACAATTCTACTGAAAATTGAATGAGCATTTTTAGAAAATAATTTTCTAGTGCATTTGCTTTGAAGTAGAATTTTGTAGCTACTAGAAATTTAAGTGCGAGCTAGAGAGCTGAAATATTACCAGTAATATTGGTAGATTAATTTCGGCTAAAAGTGAGCTCAAAGTCTTAGGTGATAATTAAGGTTAAACTGAAAATCCGTAGTATAGGACATTTTTGAAACGAAAAAAAACTAGTCAGTTGACAGACAGACTACGTACAGAATGCATGCATGGGGATGTGCGGGCAGAGAGACTGATAGATACCGATCGACATGGCAAATAAACAGACGGGCTGATAGACAGACAGACGGATGCCCATGTAGAAAGGGAAACGAACAGACAGACAAGACAAGGAAAATGGACAGACGACCTAACAGACGGAGAGAAGGATGGACAGACTGATGAATAGATAGACTAACGGACAAACAGACTGAAGATATGGACAGACATAAGAATGGATAAGCGGACAGACAGACAAATAGACAGACATGACAAGACAAGTAGACAGGCAGATGGATACACATCATGCATGATGAATATATAGATAAACGGACGAACAGGCATAACAATGGGTGAGCGGTTAAGCAAAGAAACGGACAGATAGGCAAGACAAATAGACAGGCGAACGGAAAGACTGATGAACAGATGGACAAACGAACATACTCTGAGTCTGAGAAATGGGCAGATATACGACGGACAGGAAGCGTGCAGATATAGTAGTATCTCAGACAAACAGACAGAAGAATCACCATGGACGAACAGACAGACAGACAGACAGACAGACAAGCAGGCAAACAAACAGACAAACAGACAAGCAAACAGACAGACAGACAGACAGACAGACAGACAGACAGACAGACAGACAGACAGACAGACAGACAGACAGACAAACAAACAACCAGGGAGCTGGACGGGTAGACCGACAGGCCGGAGGAATGGATCAAAACCAAACAGAACTATGAAGACTTTTGAGACTGTCTACAAGGTCCACCCCATCCCTCACCATCGTCCATCCCTGTCAGCCGTCGAACACATCTTGCATCTTTTATTCATATTAAATTGACAAGTTAAATTTTTGACCGAATGGAAATTTCCGTTCATCTCGCGTGGACGAAATAGGTAGAGTAGGTTTTTGTTTTAGCCCGCTCGTCGTGATGATTGTGTGTTGTCTTGTTTGGCTGCTCAACTTCCCGCTCACCACATAATGGTCTCTTGAATGTATGAGAGTTTGCTGTAGGCCAAGCGTGACCTGCTCCGCTGACCACAGACGAGAGAGATGGGATGGGGCGACGAAAAAACCGGTTATGCATCACCAAGACAAGTTAGAAAACGTTTGTTGGTTTAAGATTGCAGCAGAATTCAAGTCGAAGCGTTGGTGGTTCAGTGGTAGAATGCTCGCCTGCCACGCGGGCGACCCGGGTTCGATTCCCGGCCAACGCATTTTTGTGCTTTTTTCTTTCATAGCTTTTTTGTCCGGAAAAATTTTGGTGTATTTGAATAAATTATAGTGATTAAGTTTTTGCACATTTTAGTGCAAAAAATACGTGCCTAGCCATTTAATTCACCAACAGTCTCGAACATTTGAAATCGTCACTCGCAACTCATTTTCTTTAAATAAATTGCTTGAATTCAAATGAAATCTAGCGATTAAATTATTTTATTAAAAAAATGCATTTTATCAGAAGTAAAAGCCACATGTTCAGCACTTAAATAAAACACTTTTATGTAAACTATTCTAACACTTAAAATACAATTAATGATTTTAAGTAAAAGTATGCTGTTAAATATGGAATTCCTATTTTTGAGATTTAAAATAAAATACTAGTACAAGTAAGTTATATTTAAAACACTTACATAAAAATCCATTTGATCCATTAGAGTTTTTAAATAAAATACAAATATGTTATATTTAAAAAACTAAAATTAAAAGCTGATTTTTGAGCCGTTTCGTCACTGATCTACTTACTTGGGAAGATTTTCCCAAGAGCAAATTCAAAATGCCCCTTCACTATTTTTTTGAGATGACTCCGTATTCATGATGAAACGCTTTCTATTTTGCCGTTGTGGTACCAGAGAATTTTTTCGGCGGAATGTCGAAGTCTCAAATTACAGTACAAACGTTCCAGTGCAAATGAATAAATTGATTGATTGATTGATCTAAGTCGTTCAGTGCTATTAATTGATTGAGTGTGCTGATGTAAGGGTTTGATTGATCGACTGGTTTTGCTTGTAGTCGTCGAGTGGCAAATGAATCACGTTCAAATGATTGATGCATGGAATTTTTCATTTATGGATGTTTAGTGACTGGAGCTAGCTTGGAGCTTGGAATTCGAAGCACTGCTCGTTATAAAGGTAAACGAAACAATCAATAAAATGATATTGCGCCCAAACTGATTGAATCAGGCAGTCAGTTCGTCGTAGGTTAGAACTCCGGCCAGCCAATCAATCAGTCAATCGATCATATGCAGTAGGTAAACCCAGTCAATCAATCCATCAGTTGCACTGAACGAGTACTGGACCAATCAGTCAATCAACCAGTCGATTTCCACTGGAACGTTTGCACTTTGCATTGCAATGTGAAACTTCAAAATTCCGCAATAACATTCCGAGATCACATCAGCGAAATAAAAAATGTTCATCATAAATATGGGACTATCTCAAAAAAATAGTGAGGAAGGATTCTGAATTTGCCATTTGAAAATCTTCCCAAGTTAGTACCAGCCAACCAGGTAACAAGTACTACCGTATTCCCCCGATCTCAAGGGACACTTTTTTGCCCTACTAGTCAATTTGATCCACCCCGGATCTTATCTGTGCATGACCGTTTGCTATTGCTTACCTACAATCAATCAATCAACTGATTCAGTGTGTGCGTCAAGAAATCCCGCGTAATCAATCAATCAATCGTTGCCAATTTGCGCTTAAATTTCAACCAATCACAACACAGTGAATCCGATGGAACAGTCAACCGATGACTGGAGGGGGTGGGGCTTAACTGTCCCTTGAGATCGGGGGAATACGGTACCTACTACTTCGAGTAGTACAGTGTACACTTGTGCACTTGTACACTTGTAAACTAGTACACTTGTAAACTTGTGCACTTGTACAGTGCACTGTGTACTTCTGTACAGGCACAAAATAATTTCGTCAGTCGTGACGTCAATCCCGGTAGAATCTTAGCCAAAATTGGGCAATTCGGCTCCCCGCCCGATTTCATCATCTGCAATAGTATATATACCGGTATCTTCAGTCGACGCACTTGTCATTCTTCTCATCTCACCTTTTCTCCCTTTTTTCGCATTTTTTTTCGTTTCGTTGTCGCCGCATTTTTTTTGCCCTTCCTCCCTCCGGCTCTAGTGTACCCAGACGCGTCTTCTAATTTGTATATTAGTGCCTATGTTTAATTATTTTGTAGGCAGTCAACCGCGAGGCTATTCTTCAACGTGGGACAACTTCTCATCAAAGAACGGCACTCTTTATTCAGTTCAATTCCAAAAATGGCGCGCCTTTCTGCCGTGACCTTTGCCGGGTTTCTCTTTCTGCTGGCGTTCGTCGGTATGTACTGCCATACGAGAGGGACTTTTGATCCGCGCAATGACGCCTGATTAGTGTTGTTCAAATCAAGATTTTGAGTTCACATTAAATTAGAATCTCATTTTAAATTAAATTAACAATTATTTAATTTAAAATCTTGTTTTTTTAATTTAATATCAAGACGCTCTTTTTATTATTTTAACTCAAGTTCGAATTAAAATCTCGGGATCAATTTGAAATGGTTTTGCAGGTTATAATGTAAAATAATTTAAAAACTGACACATGATCAGTCGTTTGATTTGGTTAAATTGAATTATTAAAAAAACTAAACTTAAACTAAGTGACACAATTTTGAGTGATTTTAGTAATTTTTGGTATTTTAATTTTAGGTTTTTGAGTTTCTAAAAAAAAGTAAAAGTAAGCTAACAGTTTTTGCAACTCGCTTTTAAAGTGGAAAGATCAAATTACAAAACTAATTTCGACTAATCAAAAACTGAGAATTTTTAATAACGAATCTTAGAAAGCGCGTTTTTTCTTTTTTTCTTTGTAGGTACGGCGGTTGCAGCGCCGGATGCCTCTAGTACTAATGCTACAGCTGCGACAGGTAAGGTACTCTATTATATATAGCTATATAATAATATTTTTAATTTAAAATAAATAAAACCTCAGCACATGAGCGAACGATGATTAATTAGTTAATTAATAACGTCATTTGGTTTAAAGAAAATGTAGGTAATTAAATTCATTTTAAATTCAATAAGAAATCGACACTTAACTCTAATGCTGATTTCGATTTTATTTAATATTTATTTTATTTGAAATAAAAAAGTGATCATTTAATCTTCAAATCATAATTCATAAACTTAAACTTTAAATCATAATATTGTAACAATATTTGTATAAGTTTGCACGTTGCAAGTACTGCGCCAACGATGACAGTCACCCCATTCACCAAGACTGACTTTCAAGACATCAGCAGGTTAGTCGAGTTATATGGTGCCTTTTTGATTGGTTCCCGAACGGCAGGCTCGTTTCTTGGCGGCTTTTTGGGTGGCGACCTATACGCGGTAACTCGTTGATCGCTTGATTTAACTAAACGCGCTCAATCATAATCTCTGTTGCGCGTGGATCAATCAATCAAACAAACGAGTACACAGTAAAAGAAATACTTTTGAGGAAACGTTTGAGAATACTAGCATGGAACCACCTCTTCCGATCAATCCAAAAATGTTTTTATAAAAGCTCAAACACGATAAAAAGTCTCAAAAAATAATTGCGTGCTGTAATACTAGTTCGTTCAATTTATTGCTTGATTTTCTGGTGATTCTACTCATCTCAAAGACGTTATCGATCGGCTAGTATTGAGAAATTTGAGTTAAAAGACCGTTGTAAAATGTGTAATGTTTTCTAATTATTCTGCCACACAGTATATTACAACTGAAATATTTTTGAAATATATTATTAATATATATAATATATTATTAGATATAATTACATATATATAATGTCATTCATATATAATTCTATACGTAATGTATTATTTATATGCTATTAATATTTATATTATTCTCTCACAAAGTAAATTTTTATATTTTTAATTAGTTATGGTAATTTATTTTTTCCACGTATATATTATTATTAAGTACATGCATATCACGTGTATTACAGCCCCGGCAAAAGAGAAGGCCACGGTCACTTGTCACTTCCATAACTGCATCATCCGGCACCATCTAAACGACAAGCACACCTTCACCTGCGCGGAGGAGTGTAATGGGTTCCCTCGCAACGACAGAATTGGTTTCGCGGACGCGTCGAACTCCTCCCAGTGCAAGATGAGTCCTACGCCTTCCGACCTCCCTGCTAGCGACAGTAAGTACTGTAGAATTCGAATCAGCTGGTGCTATTGCGCAATCAGCTCAGTAAAAGACCGGAGCTAATTGGTTGCAAAAATAGGACAGCACAAGACTGCACATCATCCTTGCTACAAATTGTGTGAGAATCAGGTGATTGTTTACTTGATTGAAGCACTTGAGGGTTTTTGGCCCGTCGAAACTAATTTATGGGAGGGTCCAAGAATCAGCGCCAATTGATCGGAATTCTACGGTACTGTAGAGTCTCGACCATTTGGTGCGAATTTTCAGACCCATCCGTATATTATGCCTGCACACACTGAGCTACCCTGCAGTCATAATGTACGGGGCTCATTAAAAACTGGCACCAAGTGGTCGAGACTCTACAGTATTAGTACATCGATCATTGTAGTCTTGAGAATTTCGTAATTAAAGGGAGAATAATTATTTTAATTTTGGAAAAGAGGTTCATGTTTTTCGGGTCTTTAAAACGAACAATTTGAAATATAAAGTAATTGTACAGTATAAAAACACCAAGTATAAAAAATTGGAAACACAAAGTTTTTACTGGCTTGAATAACATATAAATGAATTTGCTGATACGCATATTTATTTATATTTATTTCTAAGGTATCTTTTTTATTCAATTTCAGAGCGTCGTAACGGCATCATCCCGCGCTTCGTGTTCCTGTTGTCTGAGGAGCATTACAAGAGCCTGACTGTTAAGAACCTTAACTTCGGCACCGCTCCGTTTCCGCACCTGACCCCGAACCTCACGTTCTCCAACGCTGCGTCTTTCTGCACGTTCTACCCGAGTGCGAACGAGTCAAGTCGTAGCTCTCGGTTTGAATGCTTGCGCAGCCTCAGTGGAGACCCCAGTAGAGACATTGAGTCCCGGTGGTACGGCAACTACACTGGCGGCAAGCTCAGCAACCCAAGTACGCGTTTGTGCTGACAGTAACAGACAGGCAGGCAGGAAAACAGACAGACATGCATGCAGGCAGACAGATGGACAGACAGGCAGACACTTAATGACACAGTCAAATATACAGGCAGGCAGGCAGGCAAATAGACAAACAGGTAGAGAGACAGGAAGGAAATCAGGCAGGCAGGCAAATAGACACACAGGCATACAGACAGACGGAACAAAGGCGGGCAGGCAACAGACAGAAAGACATGACAGGAGACCGACAGAGACAACGTGAAGCATGTACGTAGTTGGCAGGCAGGCATGCATGCAGTTAATTTCTGATTCAGTCAAGTAGCTTACCTGCTATCTAGTTAGATGTAGTCAATAAATTTCACATTGTCTTAGTTACTTGTCGATAAGGCTTCATAGGTCGAGCTTTTCCGGTATTCGTGCTTAGACGTTATCTTTTTTTTCTGATCTTTCATCAGATTTCAAGGTCGCGAATTTCAAGGCCTACAACATGACCCATGACATTCCTTTGGCGGAACGATGGGGCGTCCTCCAGGATGGCTGCCATGAATACAGCTTCGATAAGTCCGCCGGTAAGTTCGACAGAGTATTTATAGTTTTCACGCTCTGTTTCGGTATTTGCTATGTGATATTCCGCCTTTTTATTGTTTTCAGGTCATTCGGAGATCTTCGCTGCGTACCACGCGTTGGTCTACCTCTTCGCCGCCGTCTGGCTCCTGCTGTAGGCAGACACATGACTTCACCACCTTGGATTAAGGGTCCAAGCGTTCTTCTACGCAAATATTTCTTTCTTTGACTTTAATGATAGTGAAATTTTCCTGTCGCAAAAGTCTTTCGTCTGTGGCGTGACTGATCCTGTCCTGACTCGTTAACTTTGCTGAGACTACTAGTTCGCGCTCGCCTTAATTCGAAGACGAAGTACTCGTACTGTTTGTCGTTTAGCTTTTTTCTTTCTTATTTCTCATTCTCTCTTTCTCATTCTCTCTTTTCTCATTCTCTCTTTCTCTCATTTTCTTAGTTTTGCCTGGACTGCGGTTCTTTACTCTATCACACTTAAATTCCGTCAAATTGAATCGGTAGGGTCCTTTTTTGACGTGTTTTGAAAACTTTCAGATCAAAAATATGTTGGATCGTTCCCTTTTATAGTTTTTCATAGCTTTTATGTGTGCATAAAATGAAAACATTTGTTGTTTGAGTTGAGAATCTAGAGTTGCACAATACTGAGATACAGCATGTGAAAACCCTTCCCTAATATGGGACGGACCAGTTATCGACAGACCTCGTTCTCTCATTCGGTTAATTTAGGCTTTGAAGTGATACTTTTCTAATATGCCATCGACAAACGTTCAGGAAAATGCAAAAAAATGCATACGAAGAGCGATTGCACTGACCAAGAAGAATACTTTTTTGTTCGAGGGAAATAAAATGGTCACCTTTTTTGGGTAGAGCTGCATAGGGTGGCTTACAGCTTTTTCACAATTGTTTGAAAGCTAAATTAATAAAGACAGGCAGGCAGGCAGATAGACAGACACACAGGCAGACACACAGAAAGGCAGACAGCCAGACAGCCAGGCGGATAGACAGGCAGGTGGATAGACAAGCAAACAGATAGACAGACAATCAAGCAGGCAACCAGACATACAGAATTGCAGATACAGTAGACAGGCCGATGAACAGACGAAGTGGCACAGACATGTGAATAGGCAGATAAATGGAAATAAACAATC
>LRSR01003605.1:0-20708 GCA_001579985.1 Hypsibius dujardini
CCTTTCCACTGTGCTATTCAAAATACAATATATATATAAATTACTATTATCTAAAAGCTTATTAAAGCCTAATTTTTGCAGTTATGCTTTACGTGAGGAAAGAAACGGATGACGTCTACACGGCCCTCCACCTGATGCCGCCCACCACCAAAGGCCTGGTCCAAGCAGTACGAACATTGCTCGAAGCCTTATTGCACATTTTAAACACGCCCGAATTTAAAACACGTACAATTTTTCCCTCTTCAGATTTACATGAAATACGGAGTGGACCCCAACAAAGTCTCCAAGATATTCAAAAAGAATTTGAAAGGGTGCGTATTTGTGTCCGTTGTCCATACTGCAGCTCATTTTGTAATACCCATATAACTACATTTTTATTTAATGTACTAAACATTAATTATTATAATTTTGATCAACTTTAATTAACAGGCAGACAGACAGACAAACAGACAGAGAGACAGACAGAGAGACAGGCAGACAAGCAGACAGGCAGACAGGCAGACAGGCAGACAGACAAACAGACAGACAGACAGACAGATAGACAAACATGCATGTGGGCAGAACAGACAGACAAACAAACAGGCAGACAGACAGACAGACAGGCAGACAGGCAGACAAGCAGACAGACAGGCAAGCATACAGACAGGCAGACAGGCAGACAGGCAGACAGGCAGACAGGCAGACAGACAGACAGACAGACAGACAGGCAAGCATACAGACAGGCAGGATATTTATTTTTCATTATTTATACTATTTAATTAATTATCACAGCGCGACTGTGGAAGTGGACGACGACATGCTGGGCTTCTACTCCAACGAAGACATCTTCATCATCGACATCCACCACTCCCCCGAGGACGACTCGATGCACGTCCTCCTCACTGAACTCAACGTCGACCACCATCGACCCGGCAGCAGTGGTGGCGACTCCTCTTCCACAATGATGCACAATGGTGGAGATGTTTAGCAGACACCATTCAGACACATCCCGAATAAAACACAACACGCCCGTAAACCAATTCCAATTCCTTCCCACGGAAAAACTACGCGGACAAGAAATCAGGAATCTCGATTTTTTTCTCTTCCATTCCGTAATTAATAACTCTTACTCGTTTACTCTGAAAACCAATTTTATACCCCCCCCCCCCCCCCCCGAGATTACGACGAAATATGCTGTGTATGTATAAGGCAGACACCGGAAACGGTCGTCGTCGAGTGTTTTCTGTCTGTGTCTCCCCCTCTTCCCTTTGCTAGCCTCTTTTACTCGGTTTTGAAAGCAATTTCAGAGACGCATTAATTTTTTCTCTCTGTCTTTTTTAGAACGTCGCGTTTCCGTAGTTTGTGTTCCTGCATTCTCTCCTTCGATTTTTCGAAGCCTTTCGTGCAGTGTCCCGTGTGTGTGTGCTTGTGCGGTGCGACGAGTGTCTTTCCAGACAACGAAAACAAATTCCGACCAATTCATTCATCTACGGGAGTCTGTCTGTCTATCTGTTTGATTGTTTGTGTGTTAGTGTATGTGTGTCTGTGTGTCTGACTATCTGTGTGTCTGTCTGTGTCTGTGTGTCTGTGTGTCTGTGTGTCTCTGTGTCTCTGTGTGTGTCTGTGTGTCTGTTTGTCTGTTTGTCTGTTTGTCTGTTTGTCTGTCTGTCTCTCTGTCTGTCTGTCTGTCTGTCTCTCTGTCTGTCTGTTTGTCTGTCTGGTGCGGCGAGTTTCTTTCCAGACAACGAAAACAAATTCCGACCAATTCCTTCATCTACAAGTTTTTTTTGCAGCTCTAAGCTTTGATCTGTCTAACGAGTTCGTAAAAAAAAGCACAACAACAATATCACAGTTCACAGGCATGCTTCACGATTAGGTGTCTGTCAGCAGTCAATGTGCCTCAGGGACGACCGGGATGGGATGGTTGAGAGGGATATTTCTGGCAGACATTCGGCAGAGAGGTTCCATTCGGGAATACCAGGCATCCATTTGAAAGTCGGGGAAGAAGAACTTGCACTCTCTGGCGGTGGAGGCGATAGAATCTGCACGACAATAACATCACTCAGACACAGAGACAGACAGACAGACAGACAGACAGACAAACAGACAGACAAACAGACAGACAGACAGACAGACAGATAGGCAGACAGATAGGCAGGCAGACAGACAGATAGGCAGACAGACAGACAGACAGACAGACAGATAGGCAGACAGACAGATAGGCAGACAGATAGACAGACAGACAAGCAGACAGGCAGACAGGCAGACAGGCAGACAGACAGACCTGATCCGTGGACGGCGTTTCGAGTGTCGGTTAAGCCAAACTTGGCGCGGAGAGAATCAGGGTGTGTCAATCGGGACCTTATTACCGAAATCCGAACAAAAGACAATCAGCTTGCTTTTAGGGACTCTAGTATGAGGACGGAAGACATCACTATCGCATACCTGAAAACTTTCGTGGGTCCCATGAGAGTTCTCCAGTGACGGATTGCATCATGACCGGCGATGAGATTCACGACAAGAGGACCACTGAAAAGAACAATATTCCTAACCATAGGTGATAAAGGTTTGGCCCAATTGATCAATCAGTTATGAGATCACCAACAAGCGAAGGGACCATCAAATCAATCGACCTATCGCCAGGTGAAGCTACTCCATCATTAATCAACAAATCAATCGATCAATCAACAAGTGAAGCTGCTCCATCTTTATTCAACAAATCAATCGATCAATCAACAGATGAAGCTACTACATCATTAATCAACAAATCAATCGATCAATCAACAGGTGAAGCTACTACATCATTAATCAACAATTCGAGAATAACGGGAAGTAACCTCGACATCAGTTCCACGGCTCGCTGGTAGAAAAATCGACCTGAAACGAAGAGCAAAATTTTACCACAACTCTGATAAAAAAAATATTCAAAAACTTTTGTTAATAATTTCTTGCGTAAATCGAGATCGGAAACCGCAGACCGGCGAATTTGAAGCAACTTCCGGTGTGACGTCATCCTTCACATCAAATTGTTTACTTTCTTCTTTACCGAAATGGTCTCGATAGAATTCAGATGCCTCGTCTTTCGTTAATTGTATCCGTTTGCTTCTGACCGTGATGAATCCTTCCTGGATGAGCACGTCAGCGATGTCCTAGACGAGAACAAACAAACAAAAATCAATCAATCAATCAATCAATCAGTAAATCAATCAATCAATCAATCAATCAATCAATCAATCAATCAATCAATCAATCAATCAAGACTCCAAGCTCATCAAGAAGCTGTCCAATCAATCAATCAATGTAACATGTCTCCATGTGGAACCGGCAATAACATCAGGCCGAAATCAATGAATCAACCAGTCAGTCCAAGAATCAACCTTCACAATGAAGGGCTGTGCTACTGCATGAGGCTTCACGATAGCAATCGTCAGCTCCAATGGCGGAATAGGGTTGGTAGTAGTTGCCGTAAAATGACGGATGAATTTGGGCAATCGGAACAATAAAATCGTCCGGCTGAACATTCTAAAATTGAGGGAGAGAGAGAAATTGGAAATAAATTACGTAATTTAGAAAAGCAAAACACAAGTCCGCAGGTGCAGTCTTGTGGTTGGCTTGATTGAAATGCGCTCTGATCAATTGATGGATTTGCCCAATGAGAGACGGGCACTGGAATGGGCCACTTGAATTTCCGTACCCTGGAATGGGCCACCGGGCGGCAGGGGGCGCTCTGTCGCAAATGAATGGAAAACAAATAAGTCCCTGCATAGTCAGCGTCCTCTACAGTGAGCTTTTTTCAACTGTCCAATCATTTCGTTTTTTAAACATATTCCCAGAACTTTTTTTCATACCTGATACACGTTTCACCGGATTATTGATTATTCTTTGTCGCTTAAAATCTTGTGATAGCCAAAACTTGTGTGGAAGTTGTGATTCCAGGGTGGCCCATTCCAGGTCAAGTGGCCCATTCCAGGACCCTTACCTCAAACCTGAAAACTCTGAATGCTCGTTGGTAAGGCTTGATTGATCACTTCAAGTAATAAAATGACTTGTTATCGTTGCCCTTCAGTTGATCGATCTATTGATTGATTACTGTTTTATCCATTTTGCAGTGTGCATTTCGGATTATTTTTATCTATTTATCTCCATGTCTCTGGCAATTGGCCTGACTGCTGTGTCACCTGCAACTCGTTTCATTGCGGCCGGAGTTGTCACGTCTTGCGTGGTGACATTTTTTGCAAGTCGCTCAGACTGGTGGAGCAGCAACCAGACAGTGAGGAAGATGGCATCAGCTGCAGCTGCACGAAAACCCACCACGTATACAGTCAAACCGTCCGGGACGCAATCCGGAACAGTAAGTGCTCGATAAATCCGCCGTGCAGAGGAAACAGTTTATACATTTTTATTTTAGGTCATTTTTCTGCATGGACTCGGAGACACTGGGTAAAACAGGCATAAGCACATTGCACGATGCGCAGTGTGATCGATGCGTTGATTGATCGATCACACATTGCACAATGCGCAGTGTGATCGATGCGTTGATTGATCGATCGGTGGATCGTTGCATATGTGCAGCCACTGTCGATTGATTGATGGATCGATTGGTCTTGATTGACTTGGATTTCATTTTCTTTTCTCATTCATTTAACTGAAAGGAAATTGAATTGTGGTCGTGGAAATTTTGTCTAAACTTTTTTTTTTCAGGCAAGGGTGGTCGCAGATGTTCCAGGAGATTCGTGAGCCCCATTTGAAGTACCTTTTTCCGACCGCGTACGTCACGGCCGTTTGCTCAGTCGATCAATCAAGCTACCAATGGCGAATCTCAATCAATCGATCAAGCAACCAAGGACGGATCTGAATCAATCAATCAAGCAACCAAGGACGGATCTCAACCAATCAATCAAGCAACCAATGGCGAATCTCAATCAATCAATCAAGCAACCAACGACGGATCTCAATCAATCAATCAAGCAACCAATGGCGAATCTCAATCAATCAATCAAGCAACCAATGGCGAATCGCAATCAATCAATCAAGCAACCAACGACGGATCTCAGTCAATCAATCAAGCAACCAATGGCGAATCTCAATCAATCAATCAAGCAACCAATGGCGAATCTGAATCAATCAATCAAGCGACCAATGACGATCTGAATCTGTTTCATTTCCAGGGCTTCGATCCCCGTTACGCTGAATGGAGGAATGCGGATGCCGTCGTGGTGAGTGAGGCGCCGACGTGTTGAATTTTATTTGATTTATTATGACTGATCCAGACATAAGTATAAAGAATAATTTAATTTAATAAATAAATCTTAATTAATATGCATCGATATGATAAAAACGAACTTTGCCTCACAATGTGTCCACTTGTTGAGCCGACTTGTGCTTCTTGCTCTGCAAGTTCGACCTGTATGGTTTGCAGATTGGTGGCTGGGAAGATCAGGAAGGCATCAAAAGAGCCGCTAAGGAAATCGGTGAGTACAAGCAGTAGAACGCGATGAGCTTTTACTACAGATCGTCCTCGCGTGTCGACTTTATTGCACGGGATCGGTTTTGATGGTGACTCGGCGATCTGTTTCTCCATCCAACAGTGTCGGAGTTAATTGCCCAGGAGGAAAGTGCAGGCATCAAGAGCGACCGGATCGTCGTCGGCGGATTCAGTCAAGGAGGAGCGCTGGCCCTCTACTCTGCGCTTACGCTCGACAAACCACTTGCCGGAGCTATGAGTCTCAGTTCGTGGCTCCCAATTGCGAGTGATTTCCCCAAGGTCTGCCTGTCTGTCTGTCTGCCTGTCTGTCTGCTGTCCTGCCTGCCTGCTCTGCCTGCCTGCCTGCCTGTGTGTCTGTCTGCCTGTCTACCTGTCTGTGTGTCTGTCTGTGTGTCTGTCTGTGTGCCTGTCTGTCCGTGTGTCTGTCTGTTGACTTGTTTTATCCCTTGCCGCTCTAGGCGTTATCCGTCAACAAAAATATCCCAATTCTCGTGTGCCACGGCGACAGCGACACAGTTGTGACGCCGCAGGTCGGCTTGCGCTCCAGAACAAGGATGGCCGAATTCGCTCCGAATATCACGTCCAAGATCTATCGCGGTGTGGGCCACAGCTCCAGCCAAGAGGTCAGCCTTGATTGGGAGCTTTCGTGCTTCCGTGAGCTCTTCTCCTGTGAGGCTATGACACACTGCCTGTCTTTATTAGGAAATGATGGACGTACGAGACTTCATCCGGAAGTGCCTACCCAATTTGTGACCAATCATCCTCACACAGGAAGATCTTGCGTGACTTCATCTGGTGACTTATCTTTTAATTAGTATTCGGCTCGATGTCGGATTGTGATTATGCCTCCACCTTGTCTGGAAGGTTTCATTGTCTTCATTCGAGGGGTCATTTTTTTCGGGCAGCAGGTTTGACTGTTTCGCTTCATTATAAACTGTCCTGCCTTTTGTCGTCCACCACATGGCGTCCAGCCTACCAACCGACGGACCTTGTGCAGTCGAAAGTGCCTGTTCCGATCGCAGCGTGCTGGATTCGCTCTGTGATCCGATTTACGACCCGAATCCCGGTGTTTGGCGCTGTCAAACGGAGCGCCAACGATGGTCATTTCTGATTGCGGACGACCAGGCCGGAAGACGGACGGTCAGTCCGTAAAGTTCAAGGGAAGGGTGACGGTCAGTCAGAAAGATTGACGGTCTGTCCGAAAGGTTGACGCTCAGGCGGGAAGGTTGACGGTCAGTCGGAAAGGTTGACGGTCAGCCGGGAAGGTTGACAGTCTGCCGGGAAGGTCTGCCGGGCAGGTTGACGGTCAGTCGGAAAGGTTGATGTTCTGCCCGAGGGTTGGGCGAACTACTCGACAGGCTGACGATTTTGCCCGTGGACATTCTGTCCTCATAGACAATGTGACCAGGTGGATAGACTGTTCCAGGCATTCTGTCCAGGTGGAGAAACTGTCCCCAGACATTCTGTCTCTACAGACATTGTGGCCTGGTGAAGAATCTGTCTCCAGACAGTCGGGTTGTGGAAATACTGGAATCAGACCAATTCGCTTTGATCCAGTCTTGGTGTGTTTCGCTGAAACATTGAGATGAACGTTTGAGCTGTCCCGATTGGTTTCCGTTCTTCTTTTAACTCTTTGTATGACGGAATCATGAGTACGAGGTAAAGGCCGTTAACCAGGCCGCTTTTAGAAATCGTAACTTAAACAGGCCGGTTTTTTCAACGTTGATTTCCCGGCGCTGCAGTGCTGCCATGCCATAACAGATGGCTTGAAAACATTCAGAAAACATTCTCTGACCCATTTTAGTTCATTCCTAAGCCTCACGGTTCGAATTTGAGTCCAAAAAAAGGAAGAGAAGAATTTCAATGGAGAAGTGTGTAAGTAGTCCGGTAGAGGCGCCACTTCGGTTCCATCTCCCTGGGTTGAGTTCGCAAAAACGACTTATGCGCCACCTGCTGGCCTGCCGGCCTGGTTAAGTTACGATTTCTAAAAGCGGCCTGGTTAACGGCCTTTACCTCGTACTATTCGCTCGAGTAGGTTTGGACAGTTACTGCTCGATCATTCTTTTGCGATTACCCCTTCGAGGTGGAGCTCATTTTTATTTGCAGCAATATTTTTCATGTTTAATTTTACCATGGGCGCAATTAAGTCCGTTAAAGGACATAATGTCTGGGAAGACACAACTGTACGCCGGATGGGACCCAATGTCTGACAGACACATTGCCAGAAGGACCCAATGTCTGACAGACACATTGCCAGAAGGACCCAATGTCGGACAGACACATTGCCAGAAGGACCCAATGTCTGACAGACACATTGCCAGAAGGACACAATGTCTGACGGACAGGACACAACGTCAAAACCAGAGCTGTGCCGCTAATATAGCGGAGGACTTTAGCGGCCGCTAAACCCGCTAAACCCGCTACGCTTAGCGGGATTAGCGTTAGCGGTCAAGTTCGTCAGCGTAGCGGTGATTCCAATTAGCGGACGTAGCGGCAATGGCGATTTATCGGTCTGGTTCCCTAATAACGAATACCATTTAAAAATAATTACTTGTAGAATTTAGGCACAACCTTACGTTCCGATCCTGAAGCTCCTATTGTTTATCCAATCCAAAGATTGTTCCAAAATTGTACCAAAATTGTACCCAAAACCTTAAAACCAGTTCGAAACCGGTTTTAACAGGTTTTGACACCGGAATCAGACATTTTTTGTCATATTCTAATAAAAAACGCTATTTCCTTCGGAAAGGAATCCTTTTGGGACGAAAAAAATTCAGACTGGGGTAGGGATTGATCCGTGCACCTCCTGCAAGGTCTAGCTTACTTGTTCAAATAGCACAGTTTTAACAGGACACACCTGTCAAAGTATACCTGTTTTAAAGCAAAAGCGTGATTATGCAATAAGACTGTGTCAAACCAACCAAACCACTAAGCCACGACCGCACGTACCAGTCTAAAGCCGTTTATCAATCCCCGGAAAAGAAAAGAATATTCACAATGCGAGGGCTGTCAAAGGTAACATTGTAAACACTAGACATATGTTGATCTAAAAAATGCATTTTGAGCGCTCTATTTAGTGTTTTGTTGAAAATCGGCCTTGAAAACAAAGCGGGAGGTTCAGCCATTACGGTGAATGAAAACAAACCTCCTCATTCTCAGGAGGGTCTGGGAAAACTGGTGAATCTTTTTTCTGGCAAGGATTCCACGAAAATGTGTTCTAGATAATCGATTGGCCAAAGAATTTTCAAAGTTTGATTACATATGAGCACCTTTGGGAAACGATGAGAAGCTTTGATCTGTTCGATTTTCGATAGCTGGTGCGGATTCACAGGGACAAAGCGTCGATTTGGTGCTTGCCAGAGAAGATGGAAAAAAACGTAAACAAACCCAAATTAATGCAGATCTTTTATGATAAAACGAAAGAGGAGGAAATTCTCTGTCGAATGAGTGGTGACCTACTTTCTCCCTGCTAGAGGGGACGGAGCAGCATATCAGCGAAGTTAGTCTCAAAAGTAAGTTTACACATGGTGTAGCGGTGCGCGCGGTGCACAGCGCACACAATCTTAGGACCAGAGCTGGGACTGTCTTTTTTTAGTTAACAATATTTGTTTTCCGGCTCGGAGGGTCTTGCATATTGTATGCATAATTACAATATATGGACAATCTCGTTTTGTATAAAAACAATATTGAATCACGCGATATATCATTAGGGGTTGCGATAAGAGGTAATAATTCAAATAACAGTACGCGTCACATGTGAGACTGCGCATCTTCGCAATAGCTCACCCATGTGACACGTCCAACTGGAAAAAGTGTTTTTTGTAAATGTAAAATTAGCTTGACTTTTCAAAGCGCTACCTCGGGTGTTTAACGTTGGCGCGCGCATCGGTATTTACAGGGAGCCTGCTCAATGTTATGAGAAATGAAAATCTGTTTTTCGGGAACATTAATAGTGATCTGCTAGATTACCAGGGCCGCGTTAAGCGAAAGGCATCTGAAATGGATTTATAGACTAATAACATTTACCATTAACGGGTTTAGCGGTGCGGATTTTTCGATTATTTAGCGTTAGCGTAGCGGGCGTCTGGAGCCTTTAGCGGCACAGCTCTGGTCGAAACCAAAATCCGCTTTTTGAGCCATTTACCAATATATTTTAACAACACCACACTGACTACACACATGGCCACAATCTTGGGTGGCAGAGTTGGAGCCATCAGGGTGGTCTGAGTTTGAGCCACTCTTGGCTAGAACTTGCCACTGCTTTCTCCTGAATCTTTGACCCAGCGGAAAAATTAGATTGAGCAAGCTGCTTTAAATTTCGCCAAAATAAACATGTTCAATCAATCGATCAATCGAGTAAAGGCTGCATGGTCAGCTGTGGTCAAGGGCGCGTGCGTGCGGTGACTCAATTCGGCTCGAACTCGGACCACCCTTTTTGGTCTTTTAAGTCTGCCACACAATATTGTGGCCACGTGTGTATGATCTGCTCAGTAAAACTATGCGGTACGGCGGCTGTGGCAGTCGTTATCTTTCTATCATCACTCTAGGGCGAACTACAGTCAGCCCTAAGAAAAACTCCGCTTGCACAACATAGACTTTTTGCGCATAGAGAGCGATGTGGTGCGACAAGTATGCCAATCGAATGTCCTCGATATTGAGAGATGCAGGTAATTGAACCGAGTGGCCCACCGAAAATTGGCTCATCTCGCGATCTCGAAAAACAAATAGCAGTTTACCTGTGTATAGGACTGCAACAACTGATGACTTGATCGCAGGGAAACTGCCCAAAGGAACTGAATTCGAGTTTTTATCAGCTGTTTTTGCAGCTTTTTATGACTGCTGTTTTCTGTTGCTGTTATTGCTCTTGATTGGCTGATTTAGTAAATTTGATTTAAATATGGTCAAAGGAAGGCGAATTCCTCCTGCAAGTAGCAATGGCAGTTCACACTGCAGAATTCTGGATTCGATCCGGGTATTGAGGTTTAACGTTTTAAACTCTAGTCATTAACTCTGTTTTCAAAATGTCTGTGATGTTTAAACTTCCCGATTCCGAAGTTGATTTCTTTTCTCTTGGTTTGAATTATTCACATTTTCTTTGCTGATATTTTACTTTTTTATTACTTGCTGGCTCGCGTTTGATTCGAAATATAACACATAATTGTGTATCACGTGTACACTGAATGTTCTGATTGGTCGCACAGAAACGTTGCAATTTAGGGCGGAGTTTTCAGCAAAAGTCACGTGACCGGAGTTTTTCTTGGGCTGACTGTATTCGGTCTAAACAGAAGCGTATAGACACATGACACAGTATGTACATAAACTCAAAGTCGGAATCGGGCTGCGTAACTGACTGGTAATGATAAAATGCTATCAAAGTTAAGACGACATGTCGCGATTAGGATGATTTCATGAGTGAGCGTTACTTTTGGCCATGCGCATACTCTACAGCGATTCCAGCGATCTACATTCCTGCGCGATATTCTCAAGCCTTTAGAATGCCCTACGTACTCGTGACCACGACGAAGGGAACCAAAGGCCCCTGCACAGTCGAGACCACCTGTTCGGATGCCAGTGTGCTGGACTCGCTCCGGGATCGAGTGTACGATGAAGGACAAGCCAACAAGTTGATCGGCGCCGTCAAATGGAGCGCCACCAAGTACATCACGCCGGCCAACATCCCCATGGTCCTCGCCGTGTTGGAGCAGCAAGGCTTCAACGTCGTGGCATCCCACGACTTTGGACTTGATAGCGGCGGTGTATGGACGCTCCACCGACCAGACGGGAAAGGCAATCCAAAATAATCAAGAGACCAAATTTCAAAAGAATATCCGCAATCAATCTTCGCTCTTGTCTTAATAATCTTCGCAGCCAAACTTCGATCAGCTTTTCTTATGGAAATGTTATCCTCATTTCTTTGTTCATACATGACTCGGGCAGTAATGGAGATTTTCCCTCCCGATTGGTGTGAAATTTGTTTTTACAAATAGTTGTCCACTTATCGTGATTTATCATTGAGGTCTCCGCGTGGAATTCACATTACCGGTTTCAGAAAAGAATAAGGAAGAAAAGACTTCCCAGCGAGGTTGTGCTGTGAGCAGTCGCTTGATTGATTGAACGCTCACTATTTTCCTTTATTTTCATTGTAAAGTATTTCGATTTTTAAAAATACATTCAAAACATGTATTTTTATTTTTTCTTATGCCAAATTCAATTTAGAGTCGATCGGCATTAGCTCAATATTTTTCAGGTGTCAGGGGGCGGAGTTGTGTGTATTTCTCAAAAAGGACAAGAAATTCGAGCGTAGCTTTCCAGAGCTGGCCCCTAAGACCTGAAAAATATTCGGCTGATGCGAATCGACTCCCAGCGCCAAACTTGTCTGACCAGATTACGTGAGAAAGCATCTTCTCATGAGATCTGCTTCAGAACTGGCCCGGAATACCAAAGATCCGGCAAGAATTGGTGAGAAAGCTCCTCACGAGATTTATTCGGACTTTCTGGCCAGAAGCAAGTGAGAATTCGGTGAGAATCACACGAGACTCATGCGCAAAAAATCTCTGCTGAATTTTGAGCAGAATTACAAGAGGATTTTCTAGTTAGAATTAACACAAAATTTTCTGGCCAGAATTACACGCGAAATTCCTTGCCAGAAATACACGAGATATTTCTGTTGTGAATTTGTAGCTGGTCATTCTGGTGAGATCTGGCTGAGATCTCGTCAGAGACTTTTAAGAGCTTTTTGGCGAGAACTGCCGGATTCCTCACCCAAACACTCTTGCCAAGAATAATATGTTAATTTCGTCAGATCTCGTGAGATCGTAAATGGGATTTCACCAGATCTGGGCCAGATCTGACGAAAATTTGGCGCTGGACTTCAAATTGAATTTAATGTGGAAAAGTGTTAAAACACAAGTTTTAAATGCATGTTTCAAAATCGAAATTTAAGCTACATTTATGATCAAGAAAGTCGTAGCGAAATGGCAAAAAAATGGAGCGTGCTTAGCTGCGATAAAATGACAATTTTCAAGCACTTGTTGCCATGCTTTGAATGGATGAACTAGTAAGTGAATTCCGCAGTACTGCGAGTGCCGATCAAAGCACGCCTTAAGTGGGTGAAATTCCAGCCAAAATGAAGCTGCTCATCAAGACAGAAGGAAAAAAAACAGCCCAGCAGACGGCGAGATTCTCTGGTCACTTCTGCGAAGGATCATTGTTCTTCTGCTGAGCGATTGCGCCGGGTTGATGGCGACTCGCCTCGACGTCGTCTTCGTGCTTGGGAAGCCAAGGACTGGGTGTGCGGAACTTGTAACTGATCACGTGCTCGTCCTCCACGCGGAAGACGTTCCAAATAAAACGCCTTTAACATAAAACTTATTTTTTTCATGTTGTCCATTTTTTGTAAAATCCCTTCTGTAGATCGCCCAGTTAAAAATTTAATTTGGAAGCGATTGACATCAGCCAATTATTTTTCCGATTTTCGGGCGCGGAGATATGGGCCGATTTAAAAAATGCAAGCTGGCAGCCCCAGGGGGTCATTCACATATTTCGTAATCGAAAAATGGCCTTTTTCAACCGCCCACCTACCCAGATAATCAAAATCATACTGGAGGGCGGGGCCTATTATACTGATGAGTAATGAAGTGTCAGACCATCTTTGATTGCGTAATATGTGAATGGCGCCCTACCGCAATCTCCCGATCTCAAGGAACAGTTAAGCCCCACCCCCTCCAATCATCGGTTGACTGTTCAACTGGATTCACTGTGTCGTGATTGGTGGAAATTTAAAACCAAGTTGGCAGCGATTGATTGATTGATTGATTAAGCGGAATTCCTTGACGCATACATTGGATCAGTTGATTGATTGAGTGATTGTAGGTTAACAATAAGAAACGGTGATGAACAGATAAGATCCGGGGTGGATCAAATTAACTGGTAGGGCAAAAAAGGGTCCCTTCAGATCGGGAGATTATGGTACACATACATACGTGACAGGAACCTTCCACTGTCGGAGTCAATCAATTACCTGAAAATTTCTGCGGCAGCCAAAATGGACAGAGTAATCTCCTTCTCAAGCAGCCCGTCCACCGCGATAGTGATGCTCCAAGCGAACCGAAGAAGGAGGTCTTCAATGATGGCCAGGTAGTAGATGGTAATGTGATGAAATTTGAGTCCCTTTGGGCGTGTCTTTTTGTGCAGTTCCAAGCCCCAGTCCATGTAGACGTCCCAGTAAAAAGTGTAGCAGGAATTAATCACCGCACAAAGAATCCACAGGAGATAGACTGGCCTATCGAGGACCTGATCGTTGACTGGAATTTGCTCTGCAACCGTCAATGAAATATTTGTTTCCTTATCAAGTTTCCACAAATTCAATTACCCTTCTTCTCTCACCGCGTTGGATGGTGTTGAGGGTCGTGAAAATGAGCACGAAAATGGAGGCGCTGTATTTCCCGGCATTGAGCAGATGGGGAAAGGCCAACTTGGTGTCGTAGTAGCAGCGGAGGCATTGGGCGAACCGAAACCACGACGGCAGGGCCGCCACTAATGGACTCAGTGTGTTGTGGCTGGACGAACAAACTCCCGGTTGTGCTAGAATCATCAAATTTCAATGAATTTACTGAATTAACCAAAGAGCACATTCTTAAATTGCATTCCCGTTTTCATGTAAAACCATTCCTTTAATGCGCAACAAATACCCTAGCGGTCTTAAAAGCTGCGAATAAAGACTTCAAATGGATGTGATAATCATCAGAGTTTTGGGACAGCTCCTTGCCGGGGTTTAGGTGGTCGAATTTAAGTTAGTTTGATATGAACTTTTAGTAATAAGTCGCTTTTTGTCCTTTCGCACATGTTTCATTTTTCCCCATTTGTTTGCCTGCTCTATATTATTTACAAATTGATTCATCAATTTCAAATTACATTTTGAGCGGGGCAGTGTCAAAAAGCGTCAACTCAATTTTTAGACAAAAATTGAATTGAAAAATTGAAAATTTATTTTAGAGTAAGTCAGAAGAAGATATTTGAAAGGTTTTTATTAGCAAAACTACTGCTCGAAGTAAGCGAAACTGCGTTGGTTATTTCGAAGGCTTTTTACTCGTTTTATAAAAAATTGCGTTTTCGATCAAAATTATCAAGTGTTGTCTATTAGAAACTTTAACTACTTTTTAATCCTAAAAAGGTGCATTTCTTAAATGGAAGAAGCTGTTTATCCGTACTTGTGTAGGAGTCGCCCATTTTCCATTGTGCCTCGAGAGCGTAAAAACAAACAAGATATCCCATATCTTGAAGGCCCTGCCCCAGACTGACCAATTGGTCGCCGACGAACGATTCGGCAAAGCCTTCCACCCCAAAGGGTGACGTCACAACTCGCCCCTACCAAAAACAAAGAATTCATGCATGCAATTACTGTCCATGGAGATCGAAAATGAAGACATTGAATTTGTGTGCTTTTTGACTGACGATAGTGCGTGCCACCCATCGTCGAGCGGACAGTAAGAACGGCGAGGGATTGAAGAAAAAGGCGGCAAACATCCCCAGCACAACTAAGGGAATGACGTTTTCCGACACGCCCAATTCATCACTGTGGAAGTAGAAGAGCAGGCAGATGCACCACAAAATGCCCGAGCAAGTTCCAAACTGGAAAAACGCCAAACAGATTAAGATATGTTTATATTTACATTAAATTTTATAATTTTGCTTATTTTTTATGTAAACAGAATTGTTCTTTACTTGATTATAGTTATTTATTTATCAATATTTTATTTTAAATTTATTATTCATTTAGTATCCTACTTCTATTTACTCTGTATTTGGTCATCTAACTTAACACTGATGGAGATTTATTTTGCCCTCTATTTTGGTCCGAGGACAAATTTGCGACTTTTTAATAAAGCGAAGGGAACAAATTAAATAATTTTGAGTCATGATTTGTCCCCCGGATTTTATTTAAATCAAACAAATCCTGTTGACCGTGTGAACAAAAATTTGTCATACGGCCAAAATAAAGGACGTTTAAGAGCACCAAATGCGGGACAAATTAAGAGCACCAAATGTGGAACAAATTAAGAGCACCAAATGCGGGACAAATTAAGACCTAAATAAAGTCCGAAAAAGGCATCGAAAGTGTTTTTCGGACCTTGCAAAGTTCGTTGACGGTTTTCACCTCAAAGATCTGGTATTGAGACAGCCAAAATCCCGAGCCAAACCCAAAGATCAAATCCGGGTCCACCTTAGCGCGTTTCCAGCAGCTAATGTTGAGGGCCAGCAGGAGGAACATCGCCACGAAGGACGCGGGTCCTCGATAGAGTCGCACCACGACGTGCCAGTCGACTCTCTCAAGCTCCCGAATCTTGACAAAATGGGTGCGATTGTTGTTGATGACGCTCGTTGCATTTCGCTCGGCTAACACCTCGTGAAACGGCAGTCCACTATAGCATCCTATAATAATGCCAAGATAAAGAAGCGTTGAAGCTTAAATCTGAACTGAATTTTTTTTTAATTGTTTTTTTTTATTTAATTTTTATTATTATTTTTTTAAATTTTTTTTTTTAAAAAAAATTAAATTTTTTTTTATTTAATTTTTTTATTACTTTTTTTTATTATTATTTTTTACGTTCTTACTACGTACCGATTGCAATAACAGTCGCCAACAGAAGGAGTAGTATGGTGAAGAAACAACCCATCCGGAAGTACACGAGTTTTGTGATGACAACTGCCGTCGCATAAGTCTTCCGTATTTCCTGCTAAATAAATCATAGAAAGAGATGTAGGTTAGACATGCTTTAATATATGAGACAATATGAGACTTTTTATGAACGGCACGTGCAATCGAAGACGTTACCGTATGCTCGCGATCTGAAGGGACAGCTGAGCCCCGCCTCTTTCGTTATGGCCCTGCACTCGATTGAACGTTCAATCTGATCCACTCTTCTCTGATTGGCTCATTTCGTACAGCTTACTTGTTGTGCCCGATTGATTGATTGTACAGTTGCACTTTTCCGTATACAGTATAAGTCCTCATACTTTGCGTACGTCACAGCTCTTTTTCAAACCGACGTTCAATTCAATTCAGTTTCACTCGTTTGGTATGAGCGGCTCACGCTCACGGGTTATTTAGAGCCGAGCCGACCCTATTACGCAATTACACATCACAGTGTCACACACTGGCGACCGTTGCATTTTCAACATTTTCCAGCTTTTAAATTTAAATTAAATTTAAATTTAAGCATTCAAGCATTCTTGTGTCTGTTATGGCTAATCCCGGATGCAAGCGAAAGTGGTGCGAATCGAAGCCGGATGATTCCCGGTACGAGCGAAAATGTAGCAAGCGCTTGACCCTGTCTACGAAAGGGAAGATTCTTCTCGCGATTACGCGCGGGAGCAGATTACGCGCGAGAGCAGATTACGCGCGGGAGCAGATTACGGGCGAGAGCAGATTACGCGCGGGAGCAGATTACGCGCGAATTGGCGACAAATATTCGGTCTCTAGACAGGCAATACAGTATATTGCACGGCACCGGCAAACCCTGGAGACGAAGAGTCCTCGCAAGAAAAGGGCTTCACGCGGTCTCAAGTACCCGGAAGTTGACGCGGGAACGTTGGACTTCCTACGAGATGCGCAGGATGAAAATAGTCCAATCAGCGGCACATTTCTGCGGAACACTGCAACTTTCGTCGCAGAGCAAGAAAAGAAGGATTCATTCGGAGCGAGCTCCGGATGACTTCCGAGCTCGCTCCGGATGACTTCGGAGCTCGCTCCGGATGACTTCGGAGCTCGCTCCGGATGACTTCGGAGTTTCTGCAAACGCCACAAAATGTCGTTCGGAAAAATTACACGGTGAGATGAGAAAAGCGAATTCAGTCAAAGATGGAAAAATTGCGAAATCCCAATCCTAAAAATGAATAAAACATGACCAGCATGAGATTAGTGGGACAGTTTTGTTTTGACGACGATGAGGATGAAGACGAAATTGATCTAGAAAGCTAGTTTTGAGAGGGCAGGAAGGCAGTTCTTTGCTTTGCTTTGAGTCACTAGCAGTTCGGCTCTGTACCGCGGATCGGAGCCGCTCAAAGGAGCAGAGAAAGAATGAGGCAGTGGAGTTGAAATGGCACTGTGACGTACGCAAAATATGAGGACTTATACTGTATTTGTTCCTGCAGTGGTGATTCGGTGAATTGAACTGAATAGGCACGGCCCAGGTTGGTTAAAATTTACGGGTAGGGCAGGAAAGTGTCCCTTGAGATCGCGAGCATTCGGCACCTGTCCTACCCTGTGTCCTTCAGATCGATGAACTGCACTGTAACTGTGGAACTCCAGGAGCTCCGTCAAAGCGTTCTAAAAGCAATAAAAGCCTGGTAGAGAGCGAACAACCTCTGACCTAAATGCTTAATGTACGTGGAGATGGCAAAACCAAACTAAATTTTTAAAAAATGATTAAACCAAAACTGGATTAAAAAATGTTTTTAATAATTTTTTAGTTAACTAAAACATTAGGCTATAGATTTTAGTTATTGAAAATTTGACTGGGAAAAAAAAATAAAAAAACCACTAAATTACCAGCTAATTTCGATTAAATTTAAGCTAAAAATTGTAGTTACTGAAAGTAACTAAACTTTAGTTGACTAATTTAAATTTACCATCTCAAAATTTACGTACGCAGAAAGCAATCCTATTAAATATTAAGCATACGAAAAAATGTCTTACAAAAAAACTCATTGCTTCCTTACTTAATAAGTAAGAAATTTGTAAGGCGGATTTCGAACTTATTTTGTAAGGCCTTATAACCCTAAATGACGAGTAAAAATGAAAACAAAAAAGATCTCTACAGGAATCGAACGCTAACACGAACACTCACACATGAAATGACTTATTCGCCTGCGCTGTGATAATATTTACATAAAAGTTGCCGAAAAAGGTTTTTTTTTACGTGAAATAACTTAATAATGCTTTATCATTTCCCGTAATGAGTAATAATAATCGACGGTCAGTATCTCAGCACTTTTATTATTGGTCAAACCTAAATACAACAATCAGTGGCAGGAGTTTGATGATTTCGTTTTGTTGTATACATTGTTAGGTCTCCGTCCCTACTAGGACCGAAGAACCTGAACATGCAAGCTATTAGACTGAATAATAGGAGAAGAATGGTGAGAAGACTTTACTGTTAGATGAGAAAGGAAGGAACTGTCACAAATTACTGCAGAACACACACTTATATAGTCAAGGATATGGAATAGTTCCTGATCTAACGTACTATTTCCTGCCCACATGGCGGAATTATGTACGCAATAACAGCTGAGTAAGTACATTATAGAATGTGAGGGTAGGTAGAAATGGGTTAACTAGGTAGATAGACTATGCTACTAGTAAGTGTTGCCTAACTGTTGGGTACCACCCAACAACATGTTCCCTTGCCAATTGGCTAGTGGTCATATTTTCCTGCTAAATGTGAAATAATTTTCAGAACCCGGTCTTACAACTTAAAAGAAACGTAAAAAAGTAAAAACGTACGACTTTAATCGGTATATTTTTATGTACATTAAAATTTATAAGAATTTACAAACATTTTATGGCCTAGAGCAGAAAAATATATGGAATTATAATTTTCCTGATATTCAAATCTCATGTTCGCTAGGGCAACTTACCTCAATCTGTCGAGCTATCAAAGGTAACGTGTTACTTGTGAAAAGTTCCGTCATGATCAGTCGCTCTTGTCGCCAAAGCTTTCCGTTGGTTTTGTCAGTTTTCTACGGCAAAATTAACCGCCAAAACGTTAAACACGAAAGTGAAATTCGCAAATTTCGCTTTGAATTCCGTGTACCCGGTCATGGTGTTTCAATAGTTTTCCGAAGCCCTTGACGTTCAACAACTGGTAATTGGCCAAGAGGACAACGGTGGAGTAGAGCTGAAAGAGTTGAGGGATGTGCAGTTTCCGGATGTCGTCTTGCTGATACGCAATGAGGCTCTTCTGTTTCGCATCCAGCGATTCCCATTCGTGCTTGATGTTGCGTAGTTGTGCTGCAAATTTTACTTTAAACTCTCTAATCAATAAATTTAATTTAAAATCAATTAACAGCAGTCATTTGTCGGAAATCAGGGGGCGGAGCTATGCGTGCTTCTCAAAACGAATTGTGAGGGAAGCTGTCAAAAATTGGTGCATAGCTCCGCCCCCTGATCTCTGCAAATTATTTGGCTGATGCGCATCCATTCAAAATTGAATTTGAATGGAATGGTGTGAAACTAAACTGATTAAAACAAACAGGTTTGAGTCGTAATATTGACGGAAGCTCAAATTGGGACGCGACTAGGGAATGCTACAAATAAAAGGTACAACGCTTTTTCATACAGTCGAAGTGGCAGTTAATCCTATGGAGCTCCGCGTCGCAGTGTGGAAAAAACCGATCGACCGCTTCGAATTCAGCAGAATCCAACGTCGTCGTTGCTTCTAAGCTCGTTAAAATCTTTTTCAGTCCCTGAATAAATTAACGCATGTGCATTACGCAATTACAGAGCGATGAATGGATAATTTCTAGTGTTTAAAAAACTCACGTAGTAATCGAGGTAGTTGAATCCCGGATTGGGAATGGAATAGCGGGAAAGATAATTCTGAAACTTCATGACGTGACATAAAAATGATTCAATCATGAGAAAAGTTGAGGTCCTCAATTTCTAGTTGGGTGGGTCCATTTTGAACCATAACTTAAATAGAGAAAGCTGGCTCAAATGAAATTGGCAATTGACAGTTCGGAAAGCAGCCTTTTTTGTGATTGAGAACTGTTGCTTCCGTTGGGGAAAAAAATGTCGTATTTTGAAAATACAGAAAACACACACACCTACTGAGCATGATTTTACCCTCCTTATGATTAGGTCGATTATTTATACCTGCACCGTAAATCGTAACTCACCTAGCGTGACTTCCAGCTGAGTTTAATCAATTTTATTTTAGCAAAAAAGAAACACAGTGCATCATAAAGAATATTCTTACGGACTGTGCTCGCGCATTGGAAGCACAACTCTTTTACGCTCAAGGCGACAGACAAGCGATCAGACTCTTAAAATGTTTGTGAAATTCTCGCAGACACTTTGTCTATAAGCATTTTATATTGAGACAATTTGTTACGTCAAATGAAATGTGATTGGAAACAATTTGTCAAGAGCTCGATCTTTGAAAGCGTTTTTAGAGTCGCGTTAATTCGGCGAAATGTCAGTCGATGTGAGGCCATGAAAAGGTAAAAATAGGTTTTTGTGAAT
>LRSR01003606.1:0-16193 GCA_001579985.1 Hypsibius dujardini
GTCTGTCTGTCTGTCTGTCTGTCTGTCTGTCTGTCTGTCTGTCTGTCTCTCCACTGTTTTACCTGCTCTTTCTTTCTCTCTCTGGGTCTCCACTGACTGTCCTACTTATCCGCTGCACAACTCTTCCGTACTTTATTTTACCACGCTTTCGTACATGTCTGTTAGGCCACAACGGATACCTCATATCCGGCCCGTTTTGCTTCCACTGCCCTCTGGGGCCCTCGCCGCGTCGTCATATCCGGTGGCCTACGGGACGACTTGGCGGTTTCAAACATCTTCCTTTTCGACACTACCTCCGATGACTGGCCGTACTTGGGCGAGATGACCTTCCCACGCTTCGGCCACACCAGCCATGTGTACAACGATCATCTCATTGTGATCGGAGGAGTCAGCACCGTCGACCGTGCCCTCCCCGACATATCCGTTTTTAATCTCGTTACAAAGACCGAAAAGCACTTCCGAATGCGATTCCCCACTTCTGCGTCGGCTGACAAGGACAAGAAGGTACACTATCATTTTTTATCCCTGCTCGTACGCTTGTTTTATTATGTAGTTGAGCGGGAACTAATTGACTAATACAAGTTTACTCATAAACGTTAATGACCATTTAAGGATACAAGGCAGGCAGGCAAGCAGACAGACAAACAGGCAGACAGACAGACAGACAGACAGACAGACAGACAGACAGGTAGACAGGCAGACAGGCAGACAGACAGACATATAGATAGACAGATATGACTTACATCTAGATATTTTACAGGAGCCGCTGGTTATGCTTTTTAACCACACCAGTCTTTTAATCTCGCGAAATGAACCAAAACGCATCGTGATCCTCGGCGGCGGCGGGAACTGCTTCTCCTTCGGCACGCACTTCAACAGCTTCTCCTTCTACGTTGAGCTCTCCGCCATCCTGTAGGAACGTAACGTGGTCATGGTGAACCGGTGTCTTGTTCCTTCCTGTTTAATATTCCAAATACAAATCTGTTGCTCCTGGTTATTTGTGCGCCTTTTTTATTTTGTTACTTTTTTTTTTATTATTTTTCGCATCATTCTCTGCGTCCCTGTCTGTGTGTCTGCGGCTCTGTCTGTGTGTCTGTCTGCGGCTCTGTCTGTGTGTCTGTCTGCGGCTCTGTTTGTGTGTCTGTGTCGTATTGTAGTGCCTCCTCATGTGATGCGGTTATTATTTCTTTTGTCGTTTTACTGGAGGCATGACTTTTGTATTTCGCTCAACAGGGAAAGTTTTTCCCGTGTCATTATGTGCGAGTCTCGAACAAACAGGATGTGAAAAATATTCATTCGAGTGCAATGACTTCGTTGTTTCTCCGGCTGCCTAAATTAAGGCATTACCGCACCGTCATCTCCCGATCTGAAGGGACAGTTAAGCCCCGCCCTCTCCAGTCGTCGGTTGACTGTTCAATCGGATTCACTGTTTCGTGATTGGTTGAAACTTAAGAGAACTCGACAGCGATTGATTGATTGATTAAGTGGAATGCCTTGACGCACGCATTGAATCAGTTGATTGATTGATTGTAGGTTGACAACAGCAAACGATGATGAACAGATAAGATCCGGGGTGGATCAAATTAACTGGTAGGGCAAAAAAGTGGCCCTTCAGATCGGAAGATTTAAGGTAACCACAAACTGCCTGAGGGCTTCTTCAGCATGACTGCTTGGCTGATCTCGTTGTCGGTGACGCTGACGAACTTCCGGCACGAGAAATGAAAGTGTTTTGTTTTTTTTGGGAGCGGTCAGAAAATACTTCCGGATTTTATTATCAACAATTTTATGCGTCAAAAAGCTGACAGACCGGCAAATTACACAAATGGCCAAAATTTTGCGCTAACCGAGTTAAGCCATTACACTCGTTCGACGCAGCTGTTGTACACAGCTGCGAGTTAAAGTGCTTGATTCGGTCAGCGCAACATTTTTGCCACGTGTGCACATCTTGCATAACGAATTCGCTGTACGAATAAAGCTCGTTTTTTACAGCGATACTCTCGCTCACCTTCTCGCGAACATTTTTTTTTCATAGCCGTATCCGGCATACCAAGTAATCGTACTTAGTCAGTAATACGGATGAGGTCTTCGGTCTCGTTCCGTGAGGTTGGTGACTCAAAGCAAAACTTTGCAATACGCACGTGGCAAAACCCTTGAACGAGCCGAGTTGAGCCATTTAACTCGGCCACGCATGTTTTTGTGCACAGATTGAGTGAAACAGCTTAACTCAGTTAGCGCAAGTTTCTGCCACGTGTGTATGTCCGATTTAGCATTCCACACTTCGTGTCACTGGTCAGTTGGGCGGAAATATTTTCTTCCATTTTCATTGGCTGTAAACGGATGCTCCCCTCTGTGATTTGTTCATTTTCAATCACCGCGACGGATGGGGCGTGGCCCGTGACCGCTGTCTCAAGACGAGATAAAAAAGCCCGGCAGCGGAAAATCAGTCCGCGAGAACATTTATCTCTTTCAGTTCTGCTTTCTCTCACTTCATTCTTGTCTTCGCAAAAAAGAAACATTTCCCCTCTCATCGATTAAACTTCTGTAAATTTATTTAATTGACAACATCGCATCGAAAAATGGCTACGTGGTCCATTCTCCTCCTGACCCTGGCCGTGACGCCGCTTCTCATCCAGGCCGCGCCCACTTCGCAGCAGCAGCAGCAGCAGCAGCAAGGACCCCCGCAGGAATGCGAGAAACCCTTCGGCGAGGGCAAGCTCGCCACCGACGCCAGCCCCTACTCCTTCACCGTCCAAGCCCGCCAACGCACCGACACCACAGACTACAAGAAGACCTTCAAGGGAGCACCGATTGACTGTAAGAAAATTGCAGCGCGGGTTGGCAGGGAATTTTTCAACATGTGCGCAAATCAATCAATCAATCGATCACAGGTTTGGGTGGGAAAAGTAATTGGGTCAGCAGTCAAGGCAAACAATCAATCCGTGTGGCGGAGGGAATTGTCCCCCTTTCCACAAACTAATTTGCTTGTTTTTTTTTCCTAAAATTGAAAATAAAATCTATTTCTACAATAAGCAATTCAGAATGCTGAAACACTCATTGCTAGAATTTTCTTCGCATCAATCAACCGTGACGCTCGACAAATTCATCGATCAATCAATCAATCAGCCACCGGCTTTACCCAATTCATCAATCAATCAATCAGCGACCGGCTTTACCCATGAAATCTGGCGTCCAGTTTTTCCATCAAAATGGCGACATGATTGTGTTTCTTTTTTCCCCCGATTATGCAATGTGTTTTTATGCAGCCCCCTTTTTTTGCTCATTGAAAATTGTTTTGGCGTTTGTTTTGGGTTTGAGGGGCGGCGTGTTTTGCAATGCGACCTTTTGGACCTTTTGGACCGTTCCGTGGGGAGCTCCCCAGCAGATCCTTATCCCACGCACACGGCGTGCCGTAGCGGAAGTTATTCTCCGTGGACCGATCAGCTTATTTTTTATTCCACCAGTTCTCACGGTTTTTGTTTGAAGCAGCAGCAGACAGGAAGCAGTCGAGGGACACGTGCCGTGCGTATGGAGAGATCTCGTGTGTGTGGAGAGAGAGTTCAGTTCGTCCTTCTGCCGGTCATGATCGCCGTGATCGATAAACTCTCCATAGCGTACGATAAACTCTTCCGTACCGTAAGATACAGCGATCTTAATCAGCGCAACCCGCTTCGGGCATGTTTGGTGTGAGTTTTTTTCTCTCCTTAATTTACGGGGTTCTTAATCGGACCGATCGAGCGCTCACTGGGTTGATTATCCCGGCTGACAGACAGATGTACAGGCAGACACACATACAGGCACACAGGCAGACACACAGTCAGATGGGCAGACAAACAGACACACACACACAGATAGCCAGACACACAGACAGATGGGCAGACACACAGACAGACAGGCAGACACACAGACAGACAGGCAGACACACAGACACACAGGCAGACACACAGACAGATTGGCAGGCAGGCAGACAGACACACACATAGGCACACACACAGACAGACAGACACTCAGACACACAGACTGAATCGTTCTTAGATGTTTATTGTTTAGTCACAATTTGAATCTGCATTTGTTTACACTTGAAATATGAGGAAGGGATCATACTTGACTTTACAAGAAATGCAGAGTCAGACACTTTAGGCGCTCTTTTTAATACTGGTACTGATTGCCTCCGTGGCAAGGTGCAGGTTTTGTCAACACATCACTCCAAACCAGGGCTTTGAAATGTTTTCTGATCGGATTTTGAACAAGAACGTTTTAGCACCGTATGCCCAATTCGTGTCTCTGGCAGAAAAGTGTCTTTATTACATCATATACGGATTAGAAAAGCTTGGTGTAGTCATTAAAGATCAACCGGGTCTGCCTGACACACATTCGCGCCCGGTTCAACTTCTCGATCTCCAAGCCTCGACGTCGGTTTGGCCGGCGCTCTGTTTGCTCTTGTAAAGTACAGACGATAACAAAAATGAGGAAGGAAGTATAGTCAAGAATGCGGCTTTTGTTTGGCCTTCCTGAAATTGGGGGGTGGAAAAGTGACTCTAGTCTTGACCCCATTGAAAGCTTAAGAAACGAAGAGTGAAAATACCTGTACTATATGGTCTGCCTCGTATAAAGACACGAGAGCTGCGTGAAGGCAAAGCACGAATTGGCAGGCAGACGGGACAGACAGTCAGACAAAGCAAGCAGACAAGACAGTCAGACAGACAGATCGTCAGGCAGACAAGACAGACAGACAAGGCATTCAGACAGACAGACAGACAAGACATTCAGACAGACAGACAAGGCATTCAGATAGACAGACAGACATTCAGATAGACAGACAGACATTCAGACATACTGAAAGTCATACGGACATACAGACAAATAGATACATTGTTAGACTGATGGCTTTTCAGGCATAAACCCATTTGACCAACTTTTTCCCATTGTCTTCCAGTGCTCATCAGCTTCGTCACCACCGGCAATGCCGCTCCAATCCAGGCCTTCGCGCTCCGCGCCGGCATTCCCTTCCCCGTGGTGCAATGGCAGAAGTCTGTCGACAGCATGGCCAAGATTGTCAGCTGCATCGCACCGCAGTCCGTGGACACGCTCCTCATTAAGGCGGGCAACGGCGCCATCGGACAGTCCCGCTCGGCCGTGGCCGTGCCGCTCCTTGCCGCTTGGGCCAACAAGAAGGTCCTCCCCGTCATCTACGAGATGGCCATCCAGGGCGGGAACGACCAGATCTACGTGGTCAACTTCAACGGCACCCTCCAAGTCCAGGAGACTGACTATGAGCTGCCGAAGCAGTTTTTCCAGCCACCACCCAACGCCAACGGTCAACGCGGGATGAGCGGAGTGGCCAACATGAACGATCCCCGTTTCCGCGGACAGGGCATGCAGATGCAGCAGCAGGGCATGAACATGCAGCGAAATCAGCGTGATGCCGGTAGGTGTCTGTCTTGTTAGGCTTGATTGATCGATTGATTCATCTCTCATTGTCTGACTGTTTTTCGTTACTGTCTGTGCCTGGAACTAAAACAACAAACCAGGCAGATGAATTGTTTTACGTTGTCTCTAGCCTGAAATATTCTTTCTGATCTGCTTTTTGACTGTTTTGGTTACTCTCTTTTGCCTGAACCCTTATCTGCAGGGTTTTTTGTCTGACTGTTTTTTGTGGATGTCTGTTGTCTGATCTTTTGTCTACCTAGTCTCTGGTCTTGAAGTGTTTCTCGTGTATGTTTCTTGCCTAAACGTTTGATTGTCTGTCTGTCCGCCTGGTCTGTTGTCTGACTGTCTGTCTGTCTGCCTGGTCTGTTGTCTGACTGACTGTCTGTCCGCCTGTTTGTCTGTCTCTTGCCTTCACGTGTGCCTGTTTCGTCTGATTATCTGCCAGGGACCCTCTGGACTGTCTAGGTGTTCCGTGTCTGAAAATGTTCATTCACTCCTTAATTCATTACGAATGGGGATCTTCTCGGTTTTCTTGTAACTGTAATTGTCTGATGATTGCCCAGTTCCCTCACACAGGCAAACAGACACAGACACAGGCCGTAAGCTGTTTATGCGTTTTATACGAACACCGTTGCGTTCGTTGAAAGAGTCCGTTGGACTACATTGCTCTGCGACAGACCTCTTCAAAATCACTTTCTGATTTTTGTTATTTCTTTCTCTCATCTATAGGCGAGGACGATGGAGCTCAAGACGGCGCCGAGGACGACCAGGAAGACGGTAACTGAACATTTCTCCTCTCAGTCGCCTTCAACCGTTCCTAGAGATCGTTCCGCTTTATTTTCGTTTTCCCCTTTCCCCGATTCGATTCTCCTGTCGTCGCACTGTCTGGAACAGTCGGGCAGCTGGGAAGAATGTCCTCATATTATCACGGCAACTGTGTCAGAACTTTTCCTTTCTCTTGAATGCGCGTCCAAATTTATGTTTGTGAATTTATGTTTGTGTGCTTGCGAAGCTAGTCTTATCATGGGAGAAAAAAGCTACAATTATATGTTTGTCTGTCTATCCCGTCTGTCTGTCTGTTTGCCTGTCTGTTTGTCTGTCTGACTGACTGACTGACTGACTGTCTGTCTGTCTGTCTGTTTGTCTGTTCGTCCGTCCGTTTATGTTCTCATATATAACGTTCCGACGTCTTCGTCTCGGGGCAGCTGGAAAAAATGTGCGTCTTCGAAGGCGTCTCGTTGTGTCTGTTGGCTAATTCTCATCGGCGTGGGGTGTTTTTTCCTCGTTTTTTACTATGTCCCAACCGGTAGAGCAGCAGTTGCAAAAAAAATCTCTCACCGATCGTCGGAAGGTGAATGTACTACTGACTGGTGAGTCGCGATATGTGTGGGCTGGGTCGTTATCGTCGGATGGTTCGTGGTGATTGCTGCTGCGACGCCTTCAACGTCGACGTCGCTTCCGGCTGAATTTTCGTTTTCTATGTTTATATGTTGTCGCGTTTATTGAACCAGGTGACGGTGGAGTGAGGTGGTCTGTTGAGCGTCTCAATGGCTCGTGTCGGTGAACGGTAATTAAATGCCAGGGCGTTGGCTTCCATGAACGTACGATTGATTGATTGATTGATGTATTGAAGTATTCAATGAAATTCATCTTTTTAGGCGCATTTAAAAACTAATTTAATGCTTAATTTCACTTTGATTTATTTACTGTACCGGGTGTAATAACCTGGTTAATTATTTTAGCCTTGACGTTTTATCGTAAGAAGCGTGCGGCTGCGGCCGAGGAAGAGGAAGAGGAAGTGGCTGTCGAACCCGTCGCGGAAGAGGCAGCAGCAGAGGAAGAGGCAGCAACAGAGGAACCGGCCAAGAAATCTTCCAAGAAAGATAGTAATTCCAAGTCGGCCGCCACCGGAAAGGACGATAAGAAGGGCGCAAAGTCCGGCAAAACCGGGGAGTCCCCCAAATCTGATAAGATCGTCGTCACGGTAGAGACTGCCGCGGAGGAGGAGGAACCGGCCACCGCCGACGCTGCACCCAAAAAGTCCGCTAAATCAGCGAGCAAACAATCGGTGACTGTCACGAAGACAGAGACCGTTGAAGTCGCTCCTGCTGCCGTCGTAGAAGAGGAGGAAGAGCCAGCTGTGAATTCCAAGTCCAAGAAAGTGAAAGCTGGTTAGTGAGTATGTAGTTGCTGACAGACAGACAGACAGATAGACAGACAGACAGGCAGACAGACAGACAGGCAGGCAGACAGACAGATTACCTACCGACAGAAGGACAGACAATCTAGGCAGGCAGACATGCAGACCAGGAGACACAAAGACGAACAGACAACCAAGTGTCTGACTGTATCTGTTGTCTGAAACTTTCAGCAGAACCTGAAGCGGCCGTCAAGGCTGGAAAACGGACTGCAAATGCGAAAAAGACGGCTACTGTAGCGGAAGAGCCGGAAGGAAAGTCTCCTAAAGCTCCTGCGACACAGTCATCCGGTACGAAGACGAAGAAGCAACCAGTGCCAGAGTTGGAAGAACCGGAAACCAAATCGCCCTCCAAATCCAGCGCGACTTCATCGAAGACCGCAGCAAACGCGAAGGGATCCGTTGAGGCAGAGGCTCCGCCGAAGAAGTCTCCCAAATCAGCTGGGAATGCTGTAGCTGCCGCGACTGAAGAGGAAGACGGTGAGGTTGAAGAAGAGAAGCCGGCAAAGTCTCCCAAGCAGGAAGCGGGCGGGTCGGCTGTCGAGGAGGAGCAGGAGGAAAAGCAGACAGCATCCGTGCAGAAAAAGGCGACTAAAGCGGAGGAGAAAAGTGAGCAGAAGAACAAGGTTGCATCATCCGGAGCTGGAAAGTCTAAGACAGCGGAGGCCGATGATGATTCCTCCAGCGAAGAGGAGGATGATAAGAAGCAGAAGGGCGGATCTGCCGATGCGGCCAAGAAGGGCTGTGATAATGGCGGAGAGGAAAACAAGGAAGAAGCTACCTCTGGTACAGTAGAGAGTACTGTCTGTCTGTCTGTCTGTCCCATTGTCTGTCTGTTTGTCTGTCTGTTTGTCTGTCCCACTGTCTGTCTGTCTGTCTGTCCCACTGTCTGTTTGTCTGTCTGTCTGTTCCACTGTTTGTCTGTCTGTCTGTCTGTCCCACTGTCTGTCTGTTTGTCTGATGCCTGTGTCTGTCTATCTGTCTGAATGCCTAAACATTGTGCGCACTGTCTATCTCAAAGTCCGTCCTGTTGTTGGTTTTTCTGTCTCCCGGCATTCCCCAAAAGTTTTTCGATCGATCATGTTCCTCCGTCTGCCTGCCCGTCGTCTTTTCTGTCTGCATTAAGAGACATTATTAGTACGTAATATTTTACTTCATGTTCAGACAAAAAGAATGGCAAAGCCAAGAGCGACTCGGCCTCCGGTGACAACCAGAAGATGTCGTCGAAAAGTGGTGCTACCGCTGCGGATGAGGAGGAAGGGTCATCGAGTAAAAAATCAGCTGGGAAGAGCGGAAAGTCGAAGGACAGTGCCGGTGGCGATGAGGGAGGCTCATCGTCCAGCAAGAAATCGAGCAGTGGGACGTCGGGAGGGAAATCCAAAAGTGGTGATGCCGCTACTGAGGAAGAAGGAGGTGCTGGTAAGAAATCAGCCGGTGGTAGCGCGACCGGGGCTGGAAGTGAAGAAAAGGCCGGAAACAAGAAATCCGGCAAGGCTGGCAAACAAAACACTGGATCTGGAAATGCTGGGGCAAAATCTGGGAAAAACTCTGGTATGCTTACTGACACGATTGAAAAGATATCATGAATGCCGGAGTGCCTTTTCTATGTCTGTCTGTCTATATGTCTGTCTGTCTGTCTATGTGTCTGTCTGTCTGTCTGTCTATGTGTCTGTCTGTCTATGTGTCTGTCTGTCTGTTTATGTGTCTATCTGTCTGTCTGTCTATCTGTCTGTCTGTTTGTCTGTCTAGACGGACAGAATAGGAGATCTGCCTGCCTGTCTATGTATGTTTTTGTCAGTCTATTTGTCTGTTTGTCTATTTCTCTGTTTGCATGTTTGCTTAGTGTTTCTTTTTCTGTGTCCATTTGGGGTTTATCTTATCTGCTGTTACAGCCTCGGCTGACAGGGAGAGCCAAGCCGCCGCACAGGAAGCCATAAACTCCAAGTCCAATAAGAGCTCCAAAAAGTCCTCCGTCATTCCCGAAAAGAAACCCAAGACCAAATGGGAGAAGTCCGAGCCGGAAGCTGTGGTCGCTGTGCTAGTCAAGGAACCCGCTGCAAACACTGCCACATCAGCCGTCAGCAATGGTACCATCCTTGCCGTGGGACTAAGCCTGCCAGTCCAGCTCAACACATCTGCCGTCCTACTGGGTGCGAATAACGAAACCGCCTCTGCTGATTCTGCTGCTGGGAACAGCACCGGTCTATCTGTGTCTGGAAACGCGTCGTCTGCTAGTGCCAACGTGACCGTAGCTGGTGAACTCAGAGTGCTGAATATGACGTACAACTCTGATACTTTAACTACTGCCACAACTAACGCTGCTACCGATACGGCTACCACTACCACCGCCGCTGCTGACTCACTGGTAAATATCTGGCCTCGTAACTTAGAGTAATTCACAGACAAATAAACAGACTGATTGACAGCCAAACGACACACAGACAGACAAAATAGACAGACAGACATACAAACAGACAAACAGACAGACAGACGGACAGACAGACATGCAGACATGCAAACAGACAGACAGGCAGACAGACAGACAGACAGTTACACAGATAGACAGACAGATGGACAGACAGATATACAAACAGACAGACAGACAGACAGATAGACAGACAGACGAATACACGAATGTACAAGCGGTCGTCAGTATTTCCTACAATTGCTTTTGGTTAAGACAAGTACCACTGTGGCACCGGCAGCCCGACAAAAGCGTGATGCCGATGATGGTGACGAGGATGGCGATTCAGACGGCAACTCCAGCGGAGAAGAGGGAGGCGGCAGCGGCGAGAAATCCTCCTCCAAGTCGAAATCCGATAAGAAATCTTCGAAGGGCGACAAGAAATCCGACGCCAAATCCGACAAAAAGTCCGAAGGCAAAAAGTCCGACAACGCAAAGTCCTCCAAGTCCGGAAAGCAGGCATCGAAGGGCGAGAATGCAGCTGACTCAAAGTCAGGCAAGTAGGAATGGCCATAATATTCTAAACCTTTTAGTCACCGATTGTTTTAGCTTCCGGAAATAACCACAAACTAAACATGCCTAAAGTTAAGATTCAAATGAGAAAATCAGACTATTTTATTGCAATCCCCATAGGTAAGGCGTCCTCGAAAGGGAGTCAGGCTGCCGGCGAAGCAGCAGCTGCTCCGGAAAAGAAGTCCAACGGTGGAAAAGCGGTGGCAGGAAAGTCAGGCAAGAAGGGTGGAAAAGCCGCCAAAAAAGCGGAAGCCGCCGCCGCCGCCTCGGCGGCTGTCGCAGCTGGTGGTCAAGTTGCGGAGGCCAATCTCCCGGCCGTCGTGATCACATCCCTGCAGAGCAATCGGGTGGTCAATTTGACCACCGGAGTCGTGACAACCTTCATTTCCGGGGTGGTGAGTGTCAACACGTCCGGATGGGAGTCGCAGGCACCGATACTGCCCGCCCTGGCGCTGCAGCCCAACGTCACCGCGGTGAACAGTTCGGCTGTCTGGATCCCGGCGACGTTGTTGGTGCTGGGAAATGCTTCGGCGGTCAGTGGTGCAAACGCCTCGGCCAGTGGGAATGCTTCAGCGGTGAGTGGTGCGGGAGTGCAAGCCTTGAATGTGACGTCCAATCCGAATGCCGGGGCGAATTCGACCACAACCACAGGTGCCAGTACGAACGCGTCGGCCGCTGCGGATAGCACGATTGCGACGTCGACGAGCACAGGGGCGTCGACGACAACTTCGACGTCGACGAGCACAGGGGCGTCGACGACAACTTCGACGTCGACGAGCACAGGGGCCTCGACAACGGTCGTAAGTTTGGTTTTGGTTGTCGGACCAGGAATTCAGACTGGGAAGCATGAAATCAGTCAGTCAGACAGACATTCCTAGCAGAGTGGCAGACATAATTATAAACTGATAAACATGCAGGTAGATAAACAGGCAGACGGACAACTTAAGGAGACAGAGAGATAGGCAGGCAAGCAGTCGCATAGGCAACTAGACAAACGGACAGATAGACCGATAGATAGACATAGACGGGCAGGCAGACAGAAAAATTAAGTACTGACAGACGGACATACAAGTAAGCAGACAGACAGACAGTCAGACAGACAGACAGACAGACAGACAAACAAACAGGCAGGCAGTTAGGCAGACGGACAGTCAGGCAGACGGATAGTCAGGCAGACGGACAGTCAGGCAGACAGACTGACGCATATGCAAGCAGGAAGATTGACGGAAAGTACACAAGCCACAAGTTTAACCACATGATGTTTTTTTATGGGTTCAGGAACTTAGTACTCCGGGGTCTTTACTACTAACCAGAACTTCTACTACGGCGTTCCCAGTACAATCAACTGGAATAACATTCCTAGCTCGGCGGAAACGTGATTCCGATGACAACGAGAACGAAGACGACAATGAAAGCGGCGAAAAGGGCTCGGATAAGGAGAAGAAGTCAAAATCGGACAAGAACGCCAGCGGTGAGAAGTCTGGGGCCAAGTCAGAGAAGAAGGGCAAGAAGAAGAGCACGAAAGACACTGCCACCACGGTTGCTGCTGCCGTCCTCAGCGTGCCTGCCGGTGAAGCTGGTGCCCCCGCTGTTTCCATCTCCAACCTCCAGGCTGTTCAGGTGGTCAATCAGACGACAGGCATCGTGTCCACCGTCATTTCCGGTACGGCCACCGTTAACGGTTCCGCTCCGCAAGTTGCCGTTCCTCTAGCGCTCGCAGTCTCTGCTGCCGAGCAGCAAGCCAATATTAGCACATCCACCAATGAAACAACGACCGTTACTGCGACTAGTGAAGTGACAACGACTGCAGCTACCGTTCAGAACACAACGGTGAATGCCTCGACTGTGGCCGCCGTTAGTGAGACAACCACTGTGGCGAATGTCCAGACTTTGGCGACGGAAGCTGCGACTGCGGCCGTGACCAGTGAAACGACCACAGTTGCCGCTCTATTGGCGGTATGAGTTCTTATGCACAGAATAACTAAAATCATGCAAACACACATTTTTGGCTCGACAGGCAGGCAGCAGGTAGACAGACCGACTGTTAAATAGACTAATAAACAGACAAACAAATAAACAGCCAGACAGACACACAGACAGACAGACAGACAGACACACAGACAGACAGACAGACAGACAGACAGACAGACAGACAGACAGACAGGCAGCAGGTAGACACAGACAGACAAACAGATAGACAGACAGACAGACAGACAGACTGATTGACTGATTGACTGATTGACAGACAGACAGATTGACAGGCAAGTAGGCAGGCAGCAGGTAGACACAGACAGACAGACAGAAAAGCATGCCTTTGCCTTAATTTTTTCGGGGTTGCAGAATAGCACAACTGTTGGACTGTCAGCTCGACGAAAACGCGAATCAGATGATGACGAGGATGACAGCGATGAGAACGACGCCAGCAAGTCCGAATCCAAAGCAGGTGAAAAATCGGCAGCCAAGACATCCAAGAAAGACAAGAAGAAAAAGGCCTCCACCGCCAAAGCAGCTGGAGTAGAAGCAGCAGCAGCTCAGTCATCCGTGTCTCTGTCGTCCGTACAAGTCAACCGCGTGGTCAACGGCACCACCGGCCAGGCAGTAGACATCGTCACCGGGGTCGTGTCTGTCAACACTTCCGGACTGGCCGAGTTAGCACCGGTCTTCCCGAATTCGCCAGTCATTTTGGCGTCTGCCGTCACGACCACTCAAGCCAGCGCTGCTGGTGCCAACCAGACAGCCTTGTCTGAATCAACCACAGTGTCTGTCGTGTCTGAGGCTGCCTCATCCTCAACCACGAAGGCAGTGTCTGAATCCACGACTGCATCCTCAACCACGGAGGCGGTGTCTGAATCCACGACTGCATCCTCAACCACGGAGGCGGTGTCTGAATCCACGACTGCATCCTCAACCACGGAGGCAGTGTCTGAATCCACGACTGCTGCTGCGACGGAAGCAGCAGCGACATCGACATCGACCTCAGCACCGGCTGTGTAAACTGTCTGTTTGCCTGTTTACACGTGAGAACGGTTGACAATTTGTCCAGAGGAGTTATGTGATTTTGAATTTCATCTTTTCCACCGTTCCGATCATGAAATGGTGTTCCTATTTTATAGTTCCTGAAGTCGGGGACGTGACTCTACTCTTGCTCATGCATGTGCCTCTGCTTTTATTACGCCTAATATTTGTTGTTCAGTGCAATTATTTCTCCTTTGAACCGTTGTGGTTTTAATGCTTAAACTTAAGAATCAATAATGGAACGATGCGTTCGAGAACATTACGGAACACGATAATGGAACGATACGTTGGGGAACATTACGGAACACGCTTATGGAACATACGTTGGAGAACATTACGGAACAGCACAAAGAGTTGAAAATACTTGTCTGTCTATGTAAAGTCTATATGTGTGAATTTTAGATGCATTGTATGTCCATGTGTGTCGGAACAAAATGAAGATTTCCAGGTATACCAGGGCGTGATAGGGCGTGGTCTCATTGCCCGGTGTGAGGTGTCTACACATGTCAACTGCATTTCGTCTCAAGGACTCCGTCCGATTTTATTCTTTCGATGTACTTTGCCTGGAAAGACTGTATTTTTAATCAATTTCGCGTAATGTTTCCAGCAAACTTCTATACTAAGCTCCTTCGAAAGATGAAGGTGCATTCCGATGCTCGGCGTATAAAAGACGCTTCGGAGTTCTGACTCTCCCATAGATGATTCGTTCAGTTGCATTTTTTGCACTTTAGTTTGAGTTGAAATCGGTCTAGAATGTGGAAAGGTTCTGTCGGTCTCGTTGCCCTGCTGTTGGTCGTGTCTCCCTTCCTCATCTCTTCGGCGTCTGCTGACATAGAGTCGTATGACGAGGACTCCGTGAACCCGACTTCGTCTGCGGCTGCGGCTGCTTCATCAGCTGTGTCTGCCAAGAAGGAGCTCATTCGAAACTACATTGATAAACGTAAGTGTCTGTCTGTCTGTCTGTCTGTCTGTCTGTCTGTCTGTCTGTCTGCATCTTGGGCTTACTGTCTGTCTAAATTTTGAACTTACTGTGTGCCTGAATGTCTGTCTGTATCTGGAGCTTACTTGTGTCTGCATGTTTGCATTTTGAGCTCACTGTCTGTCTGTCTGTTAGCTACTCCAAACGCTTGTCTGCCAATCCTGTCTGTGGCTGTTTTTGTTTCTTATCATCTCAACCGGTGTCTTCGTTTCATTTGGTACGATTTGTCAACTTTTTATTGCACTTTCAGTGTATGGATCAAGCGATGTTGATGATGAAGACACAGTCGCTCCTGTTGCTGCCAAAAAAGTCGATACCGCCTCTCTGACACCGGCGGAACGGGCTCTGCTGCGCACCATCACCCGATCGCGGACCATCTACCCCGGCATTGGATACGGCGGTCTCGGTCTCGGAACCCTCGGATACGGCGGAATTTTTGACGAAGACGCCATTGACCGTCCGGTTTCTTCCTCAGACGAGGCACAGGTAAGGACCGGCGAGTTTTCAGTAAATCGTTTTTTACCCCTTCCAAACGGAAGATCTATTAATTAATTGAATTTTAAATTAAATTTGTTCTGCCATTTGTAGGCACAGAGCTCCGACCAAACAGAGTCAGCTGAGGGAGACTCTGTTACGGATTCCGTCCAACAACAACCGCAGAGCAAGAGCATCGTCCTTCGTCTGCCCAAGCGACTGCTCTTCCAATTGATTCGGCAGTTCGGACAGCGCGTCGATCACTCCACTCACGGACGGTCCGCGTTGTGGAACCGCTACGCTCTTCGTGGTCGTCTTCCCTGGGCCGGTCGTCGCCGGTTTTGGGCTGCCGCTCCGTCTGTCGTTGTTCGCCTTAACGACGAATGAGGCTCCTTGTTCTAAGGCAGGAGAGTTTTTCCTCCATGTGGATTCCACTTTTTTGTTAGTCAGTTTGTTAGTTTTTAGTCAAATGCCTCGCCTCTCGGGCGTTTCTCCTTACGGATTGTAAATCTCCTTGTTATAGTTGTCTGAAACGATGTTACTTAGTGCGTGTAGGAAAACAAAAATATATAAAGGGAGTAGAATCGTAATTTGACAATATCTTCAGCGGACGTTCCCGTTGCTCAAGCATGCAGACACTTCACAGACTTGGCTGCGATCCTCTACGCCGATTGAGGCAATTGAACAAGTGGAACTTGTCTACCAAATATTTTCTGCATTGGAAAGCCCACTTCGATGGCAACCCGAATCACTTTCAAAATCGAGATTCAGATTGTTGAATCGGAAAACCCAAGGACCCACGATATCTGTGTCCCATGGACCGTTTTTGAGATCTCCCTCAACTTTGAAGCCAAAACGGCAAACGATCGATCTATGTCAGTTTACTTTCCAACAAAAAAATCAGAGATAATCAATCAATCAACCGTGCACCACTAAGTTGAGGTAGACCTTTTTAAAAAAAATGTAAACATTTTTTAAACTCAAAAGTGACCCCTTTTTTTACTGAGAAATAGTTTTTCGTTGTTGCATTTTGGGTCACCAGTTTTGATCTAAAGTTAGGGAACAAACTTCAGCTTTTCGTCATTTGATGCCTGCATCTCTACTTCTATTGACGTACGCGAATG
>LRSR01003609.1:0-29505 GCA_001579985.1 Hypsibius dujardini
GCAGGCAGAGACACTCCGTTCAGGCACGGGTACGACGACGGAGACAGACATTAGTACATACAAAAAGATTTCCAAATTTTCGTAACAGTTACAGTAAACAAAACAATTTTACTAAGAACAGTTCGTTGAATTGAACAGATATTTAATAAAATAAATAGATATTTAGAAAAAAATAAGAGTTTTATAAGAATTTATAACGAATTCCCTTATAAAATATCTAGTAATTTATAAAATTATTAATAAAAATTGTAGGGATTTAAAAGCGATGTATTTAAAATAAAGACAGAGAAGGTTCGTCGTGTGTCTGTGGGCATTTTTTCCCGAAAGCAAGTCATGGAAGGGTTAATCCTTCGTCATGACACTTAACCACCCGCGTTTTCGTGCGACCCAAAGTTTTTTTCATTAACAGCAAACCCCGTGCTCGTTTAAGGATCTTCGCCCTCATAAAGGCCTCTTTTTACACATAAAATCGTCTCTGCTGCCTGAACGGCGATCGGAAGGATCAGAAGGATCTCATTAGACGTGTTCAGCACTCATTAGCGATAAAAAGAGGGGGAAAAGAGTGTCGACTGGAGTGTTAAAAAGTACAGGGACGACAGCTGTTACGCACAGCTCATAACTGGCCGTGAATGCGTTGACGTAATACTGCCTTTCCTTCGATCCCTCCAGTCAAGCAAGAAGAACCGGCAAACGAGGGAGACTTTGAAAAAACAAATAAAATACTTAATCACAGTTGATGGAGCTAGTCCAAGCCGAAGCTTCTCTTCACCCTCGCGGGCCTAGAATAAAGAAGCAAGGAGCTTGCGGTTAATCTTTCACCCACAAGAAAGAGAGAGACAGAGGAGCGAGTAAGTGTTTCGTCAAGCGAACCAGACCGTATCCCGCAACATCACATAGGACCAATCCAATCCCGCGACCTCTAGCAGCACCGGAAGCCAAAAGCAAAGAATCATTTTGCCTGTCTCTCTGTGTTGTATTCTATAAACAGAGCAGAGCTCTTCCTTGCTTCCTTCCTTCTCCACTTTCGGTTGTCCTGTCAAGTCAAGGCATGGCATGCGATGGATGGGGATCATGTCGAGTAGAGCTCACTCACTCAACATTTCCATATCGTATCTGCTTAGCGTACAATATATCCTGCTTTCCTCCCGCTGCCCACTTGTTAATATCTGTCTGTCTGTCTCCTAAATGCGGGACATATATCCGGTTCCGTCCTTCCGTTCCCCCCATCTTGTTACATTATAATGCATCGCTAATCACTTTGACGAGGCAGCTGTCACTTTTTGGCAAGGCCTTCTCTTTTGCCTCAGCTCTCAAGACGATGACGACAGTTAAAAATCCTCCCCTTCCTCCAAAGACATCTCTTAAATCGATTGCCTAAATGACTCCCATGTGTATTGTCTATCTGCCTGTCTGTCTATAACTAGCAGTTTGTCTGTCTGCCTGTCTGTCGGTCGGCCTGTCTGTCTGTCTGTCGGTCTCTCTCTTATACATCTCGTTGACTGCTTGCCTCTCTGCCTGTCTACCTTTCTATCAGTCGTTGTCTGTCTCACTTCCCGTGTATGAGGTCCTTCTGTGTAACTTTTCGTGTAATCTCATTTCACATTTTACGACTCATTCACGGGGGACTCCTTAAAAGACAACCATTATTGTGATTATCTCCTTTCTCCTGTCAAGAGAAGCGATACACTCTCTCCACTAATCCCCGATCCGTTCAGCTAGCTCTCCCCCAATGTCAACAGGAACAGGAAAAAACCCCAAAACTTCTTGTAATCGATGCGAAGCGAATCGGGAGCTTGATTTGCATAACCTTTAAACTCTCGGCCGTCTTTATTTCAACTTTGTCTAGTGTATACTAGTTCAACCAGAAAGAAACGTCCTTCACAGTCAATCCTTCCAACCCAAGAGAGACAGGAGAGGGGAAATCCAGCAGACAAAGCATAATAAGAAGAAAAAAAGACCCTCATCAAGGGTCACTACCCATCCCACTACTTCCAGCCAAACGGACAGACAAGAGAGCGCGCTCCAGGAGGGAAGTGGGAAAAAGAGACAGACAAGGGTCCGTTCCACGTGCAGACGTACTCCCACCCAATTAATTCCTCTAAAAAAAATCTCTCCTCTTCCCGATCGACACGCACCACGACGGGGGAATAAAGAAAAAACAACACCACGACTTTATCGATCTGACTCTTTTTTAAGATTAGGACAAAAAAGACCTCCCTATTATACCAATTAAACGTCCGGAAAAGTATTGACTTGATCAAGGTTCTCGCGCGGAAATATTCATTCCGCTCCGCCATGCCCGTTGACAGCGATGACAACGGCATCAGCGACCTCTGCAGGGGTAGGAGGAGGATACGACACTGTCTCATCGCCGTTTGTCTTGATCTTCTTGGAGCTCTTGTCTTCCTCTCCCATGTTGTCCCCATCGACTTCCTCGTGGACTCGCTTCTGACTAGCGCTGCTCAACGGGGTGGGACTGCTGACTGGCATCTCCTGCGCTCCATTGGGCGCCGGTTCTGGTTCCGGTTCGTTGAGGGGCAATGAGGTAGTGGGATGTCCGAAGCGGACAATCACTGCAACCCCGACAACGGGCGGTTAGTCAACAAGATCGGAAGACAAGGCGAACCAGTCGTAGGTAGAGTCAAAATAAGGTGAGTCAAGAGTCAGTGCATAAATAAGAGAGAAGTTCGGCCGTTTATACTGGGAGACAGACAGACAGACATAGACGGAAGTAGTGAGACATATGGGTATTAGAGTAAGCAAAGATGAAGACAGATAGGTAAAGTGAACGATATAAAACAAACAGACAGGCAGGCAGCCAGACAGGCATGGAAGTAGGCGCACAAATAAACAATGAAATAGGCAGATAGAAAAGCAGACAGGGAAGGAGACAGGTAAAAAGATAAACGGTGAAACAGACAGATAGACAACCGACAGACAAACAGATAGTCAGTCGGACAGATAGGTATGAAAGTAGTCAGGCATAAAGATAGATATGGAAGCAGGCAGACAACTAGACAAAGAAGTAGGCAGATAAAAAAGCAGTCACAGAAGGAGGAAAGCGAAAAGATAAGCGAAGAGACAGACAGAGTAGACAAAGAGACAAAAACACCCTAGCATCGACATGCAAGTAAACACATAGATACAGAAGAAAATTGACGGGGCAGACAAACAACAAGGTCCTAAAAGTAGACATACAGAGACAAGCGAGTAATTAGAAAGACCAACAACCATGCAAGTAGACGATCAGTCAGATACAGACAAGAAAACAGACCGATAGAATGGCCGACCGACAAATCGACGTTTTTAGTTTATCTATGTCTTACCGCATGTGCAGTTATCCATTCCAGTTCCATCGCCACCGGAAGTGGGCGCGATCACTGTGTCGAACAACTGAAATGACCAAGCAGACAACTCATACAGTACATGCACAGACAAAGGTTACCTCAGTCTCACACCACACGTTTCATGCTGCCAGGGATGGCAATTCCCTGTCACTTGCATTTGAGGTAACGATTGCCACTTTATAAATGGTTCACTTGAAAAGAGATCATTGAATAATCTGTCACTCGGTTAGAAATCACAACACATACCTCTTCGCAAATCTTGCTGAGGCTTCCGGGAGGTCGCTTGTCGATCCGCTGTCGCACAAAGTCAATCACCTGTTGGCTGCTCATCGAATTCCTACCATATATAACGTAATAAGTCTTACAGGCTAGGCAAAAGTGAAGTCAAATTACCCAAAAAAATTAATCAGAAACTAGAAACTACTTACCAGATGCCGTCACAGGCAATGACCAAGAACTGATGGGAGGAATTAAGTTGGAGTGTCTTGATGTCCGGCTTGGCGGAAATCATCTGTTCGCTGAGATCGAGAGCCACGTTGCCCTTGTAGTTGTGATCGCCTATAAAAAGCCACCACATCAATCAGACATGCTCTTTTTGGGGCTCTCTTTTTATTTAGATATAACCTTCTTTTCACAGTTGTTTGAATAACGGCTCTGCCTTTAAATAAAATTAAAAAAAACATTTCTCGTCGATATTAAAAGACACATCTTTTAGATATTATTATTATTATTATTATTATTATTATTATTATTACAATTATATTTAAAATAAAATGGCCAATTTTAAATAAAAATACTATTAAATTAAACTTGCCATTTTATTCAAATAAAATAAACACTTTAAATAAAACGCAATTCATATGAAATAAGCATTTTGTAGGTATTATCACCGAAAGAATTGGAATAACAGTAACGCAAACAAATAATCAATTGGAGAACAACTGATGAACTGTAATTTAACACCGATTGGGCAATCAATCAATCAATGCATTCTCAGCATGCAAAAAGGGGGTGTCTATATTTATATAAATGACTTCGCGGACGTGCCAAGTGAATTTAAATATAATATAAAATATCCCAGATACGTTTCCCAATTTCGTTACTAAAATAACATTTGAAATATATTTAAACAAGACTAGAGTTGTCTGCCCATACCAAGAGCACGGGAGAGGTTGAGGCCGTTGTTGACACGACCGTCGGCTGTCACCTTCCCTCCCGCCTTATAGATGCGGGCAGTCTCCAGCGGATCCTCCGGCTTGTGATCGAAGCTCATCTCGATGGCCTTTCCGTCTTGACACACTACACAAACAACAACAGAGCACAAAATCCAATCACCAATCAATGGGAAAACAGGAGAGAGGACCGACTAACACGAGATTCGGATGGCAAAAACTAAAATTAGTTATAACTTTTTTTCACTTGAGTAAAATTATATATCAATACCAGTTTTCTATAAAAAAAAGGTTTGGATGATTCTGAACAGAATTTGTGAAAATAATCCCTTGCGAGACTTGGACTGACTCACCGACGCAACGGGAATCCCCGGCATTGGCTACATAGAGAATGTCGTCCTTGATGAAGGCCACACACGCCGTCGCACCGCTGTCAAAGCCCGACTATCCCATTCAACAAAGTAAATGACATATCAGCCAGAGCAGAAGAAAAGTTCACAAAATGGGAGACAGACATACCACCATCGACTGGCCCATGGCTCCGCCGCCATATTCCAACAGACCCGGGGCGAGAAGCATCCGACGGGCCGCACTGAAACAAATGAAATTTCAATAGCAAAATCAAACTCCATTAACACAGAAATAGCTTACATACCCATTTTGGGGAGATACAGAAGTGGGATCGTCCTCCCAGTCGTCTTCGTCGTCATCATCACTGTCCATCTGCCCGTTCTCCGGGTTGTATTCCTCGTCGTCCTCATCCGCTTCATCGCCCCCGCCGTTGCCGATGAGATGGTCCACTGCACTGCCCGACCCGGTGGACGTCGAAGCAGAAGATCCTGCTTCTGCCAAAGAGCTGCAACCAGCAGATGATGAAGCCGCCGAACTAACAGCAGCCGCGATCGAGGGCTTGTCTGCGGCGTCATCATCGATAATCACCGACTTGGCTGCAGTACTGCTCGCCGAGGCTCCTTCCACAGATGAAGCACCTACCAACGCACAAAGTATGAGAAAAGGCAGCCAGACAGATAAGCAGACATATAGCCAGCTCAACAGACACCCAGACACATAGACAGACAGACAGCTCAACAGACAATCAGACTTACACAGTAAGCAAGTGATCAGGCAGAAAAACATAAGCATATACAGCAGCTCCCCAGATGGACAAACGAATGTACAGGTAGCACAATAGATAGACAGGTAGACAGACACAACTGCGCCTACGCAGACAGAAAACAGACGTATAGGCAGCTTAACAATCAAGACATATCAAGGGACAACTACAGGCAGCCAAGAACTTGTAGAACAAGGCGCGATGATTTACGCAGCCAAACAGGGAGACACGCGGGCATATAGGCATCTGAACAGAGACAATCATAAATATAAGCAGCTCAACAGACATTCAAGCACATCGGCAGTCAACAAATTATTGTAAAGTTCCGACCACATGATGCTGAATTTCAAATCCACCATATATTATGACTGCAGTGAAGCACAGTGTGTGTAGTCATAATGTTGTAACCAACAGACAAGAACTACACCATCATAAACAAACCGACAGGCAACCCAACAGTCAGACAAGTAGATACACAAATATGCAGAACGAACCGATAGACAAGCAAATGAAGCAGGCAAACAGCGTGAAAAGAAAAACTTACCGTTCTGCTGAGTTGGAGCATTAGCGTCGGCGAGCGGGGCAGCAGAACCAAAACCTGTCGACAAATTCACTTTGCAACACGGCAGACAGTTCGTCCAATCAGTACAAAACTAATGTCTGAAACCATCCTTCGAAGTAGAGAGACGGGTATCTTACCTGTGCCAGCTTTGGAATCTTCCGGGGTGCTCTCCTGGCCAAATGCTTCCGACAAATGATTCAATACGACCTTTCGCAGCGCCTCCTGGTCGCTTTTTGCAATCTCCGCAGCCCCGTAACTGTCGCCGCGTCTGATGGGAGGAAGTCCAGTGACAGCCGGAGCGACGTCTTCATCATCCTGTGAGTCTGCGTCGGTCGAATCCGCTTCCTCTGTCTCATTTCCATCCTCTTTCTCCTCCTCGTCATCATCATCATCGCTGTCAGAGTCGACATCCATGCCATTGACTTTGGCCACCGCGTTGCGGAGAAGTTGAGCCATATCGAGACCGAGGCCGCCGGCGCCGACTCGCTTGATGACCTCCTCCACCGACTCGTCCGCTTCATCCAACAGGTCCGCCAGTTCTTCTTCCTCCTCCTCACTGCTGGAACTGTCCCCGTCAGCCTTATCGCCTGTGCCGTACACCCAAAAAAATAGCGCTTCAAACAATGATCAATGTAAGATGGATCCGCACAGCTAGACAAGCACGCACAAAGACAAGTCAAATTAAAAATTTAACAAAAACACACAAAAGGATATAAATAAAATAAAGAAATAAATCAAGTAAAATGAAAAGTAAAGGAAAATAAGGAAAATAAGGAAAACAAACAAAACAAAAACAAAAAAAGATACAAATGTATTAAAACAAGTAACATTAAAATGAATAAAGATAAAATACAAATACAGATAAATAATAAATAAACACAAATAACTAGATAAGTAAATGAATAAAGACAGGAAAACATAAGATTATTCAATATAAATAAATAAATAAAAATTAAATGAATGAACGATAATTAAAGACGGAAAAACTAATTTTAGTTGATTAAAAAAACTAATGACTTCAATTTAGTTTTTGAGTACTGCAACTAAAGCTTGCAGTTTAGTATTAGTTGACAATCGCTGACTATTGTTTCCCCATCTAGATTAAATCTCTAGTGGCTAAAGCTGCTCGATTAGTTTTTTTAGGATAAAAAATAAGAAATAAATGAAGAAAGCTTAAATTTAAGTTTTTTAAAGCTAAATAAAAAGAACAAAAAAATGAAACACTATAAAATTTAATTTGGTTTAGTTAATTATAATTAATTTTTAGTTGAGTTTTGCGAAGACTAAAAGCAACGTAGTTTGCGGAAAAGATTGTCTAATCCAACGGGTAGACAAAAAGGGCGTGTCATTTCATTACCGGCTTCAGAATCACTTTTGGAGAGCGCCTTGAGGATCTCCATGATGTGCGGCTCTCGTAGCAATGCGTCAAAAGAGAGGAACGCCTCCACGAGAGCGCCCTCGTAGTCGCCCTGCTTGTACTTGTCCAGCGACTTAATGTGATTACCCATATGAAGAGCCGCATACTTCGCCACCTACAAAAGAAAAACAACGATATACAATAGAAATAATAAATGTAAATTAAACAAACGTTTTAAACGATATTCAACAAATTTATTTAATTTTAATAGCAAATATTAAACAACTTAAACAAACCTCTCGAACAAAATCAAACAAAATTAATTAAATATTTATCACTTAAACAACTGCCGGTGTTCAAATTAAAGCACACCTCCAGACGTTTTTTTAAATGGCAAAAACATTTTCAAACCCTATCTCTCTTTAAATAATTTCACTCAAGTGAAATATTATGGCAGACTTAAGTGAAGAGAAAGGAGCAATGAATCCATCAATCAATGCCACCGTCGCGTGAAGGTTGTTGAACCAGCTTACCTCTGCTCCCCCATGCCCATCGAAGACGGCAAACAGCATTGATTTCTGGTCGAAATTCAGATTAGCCACATGAGCATCCTCCTGGGAGATCCGCCAGCCCTGCATGGCACCTGCGACAGCCGAAAAGAGTTCGTCAAACCCGGTTGACTGCCTGACTGACGAAAAGTGATGGAGTCAATAGGCTAAACATTGATTGTTGATTGGCTGATACGCATATGACCAAAATGCTTGTCTGACAGAGTCAAGCCCTTAGCTCGTTCAGTGAGTTGCCTCATGCACTAGCCGACCTGAATGACTTGACTCGGTGGGACAAACATGGTATCTATAGTCCCCGAAAAGGGAAAAATGTTACTTGTATTCGCAAAGTGATTGCTTCGTTATAAATGATACGTCAACATGCGCTGTTTGTTGTTCAAAATACGGCTAAGTAAAACAAGTCCATCAAACGAACGATGAAAAACAAAAAGGCAACACATGCCAGGTAATATCGATTGATCGCTTGATTAACGGAAAGTCACACAGCTTGATTGAAAGCATCGATTGATCGGTTCATTAACGAAAAGTCACACAGCTTGATTGAAAGCATCAATTGATCGGTTGATTAACGAAACGTCACACAGCTTGATTGAAGGCATCGATTGATCGGTTGATTGGACACTTAAATCCCAGGAAAAAATTCCCTGCACTCCTATCTTCTACCGGCCAAATGTTCTCCACTTACTAGCACCAAAATCCACCAGGTCTTGGCTTCCATCGTCCGACTCCTTCTCGCGGACCTACAAAGAGCACACGATAAAGCAATGAGAAAATGAAATGTTCGAACAAAAGTTACGTTATTTTTTCCGTTTTTCCCTCTGGGTTTACCGGCTGAGACAGGTACGATCCCATGGCTGCAACTGCCGCCTCAAGAGATCAAAGAACGCACAAAAAAGTCCTCTTTCCTTCCGGCGCGGTGGGAAGTTCGTGGGGAGCAACCGGTGCGGGTAATTTCCAGCAAGAACCACGAGGAACCCACAAAATGGCCGAAATTGATGAAAATTCAATCGATTAAAACGGCCTTTCAATCGTCATGCCAAGTTCGCCGTTTCTAAAAATTAATAACGCATTAATTTTAAAATACAGCTGCAAAAAATGGCCGACCACAGGCAAAAACGCGAGAGGAAAATGTGCGGAAGATGTGAGTTTTCTTTCTCTCTCGTCTTTTTCTCGCCAATGTTTTCGTTCGAACCGAACTGAATTGAATGGAATAAACCGGATTGCACGCAGGTTTGCACGCAATAAATCAATCATATTAGGAAGGAAAGACTTCGTCGGCCTTACGCCTACCACGGCCCTATTCACACTGACGTCATTGAAATAGAAGGCATACGCCGACTTGCTCCCTAGATGCTGGAAAATACATGGCCAAACCCCGTGAACCCCTTTGAACCGTGGCCGAGCAATATATGGCTACGTAGGAGCAACTCCTACTCTTATGTAGGAGCAACTCCTACGCTTATGTTGTGATATTATGAGTCCACTTGATCAGCCCAGGGTTTTGACCAATGTTTGGAAAATCAAAACAAGTTCAAAATTCGGACATTTTGAAACGTATTTTCTTTCCTTTTTTCGGTTGTTGCCGCGTTGCATTGCATCTCTTTTTGTATAGCAAGTATACATCTGGAAATTTATAATGTGGGAATTAATCAGTTCGTTGAGTTGAGCTTGCATTTTTGAGGAATAATTGCCCGTTTTGGGCAATGGAGAAGTCCCCAAGTACGAGTGTAAGCCCTATAAGGGGGATTATCGAGCCGGGTCTTCTCGATTTATTTAAGGATTCCATCAGACGGATCAAGAATCAAAAACAGCGACCCAGTTTCGATCGCATTGCTCAAACGCTTAAGGTACTCGCTCACTCACTGACTTTGTCGGTAGTTCAATCGATTGATTGAACGATTGATTGACTGGAGAAATTATTCGCTATAACGATTAAACGGTTGATTAAATGATCCAAGCGATTTTATACTCTACACTGCATTTAGCTGCCTGGCGCGAGTGCTGTTTTAACACTTTATGGTATCCTGAGCGAAGATTTTGTCCACTAGAACAGCAAAAATAATTTTTTAGCCTCGCGCTTTGCGTTACGGACCTTACGGTATATTATAATGTGATTCCCCACAAACTTTAAATTGAACGAAGGGTAGAGGAACATTGAAGAACCAAAAAGCTGGATTAAAAAACGAAAAAGCTGGGTCGATGCTCGATCGTACTCAGATTTATACATTTCGACGTAATCACATTGCTCACGAAAATGTTTTACGAAGGTTTGGTGAAAGTGGTCGATTGATTGGTTGATAGCTGACAATCGTACAGGATGCATGGTTGGTAGAGCCCTGCGTGGTTAGAAAAATTGAACCGCAGCCCGCACCGCGACCTATTTTGTAAACCGCGGCCCGCACTGCACCGCGGGCAACCCTTAAAACCGCACCGCCGCAGCCCGCGGGCTGGCACCCTCAAACTGCAAACCGCAAACCGCACCGCCAATTTTAGAACTTACTAAAACTTATCACGATGACTATACACAAAACAGAATGTCATCCGCCTTGTCAGACTCCAGACTCGAGCGTTCGTCATCAATGAGAAAGCCGGCTTTGCTTAACAGCCGTTCACTCGTAACACTACCAACCAGCAGGAGTTGCAAGATATTTCTATTTTAGACAGCATCACAAAGTGTGCATTGCTAAAGTGTCAGACACTACGAAATACGAAGCACAGGAATATTTTGGTTCGAATTCGGAACATCAGGCTTGTTAAAATGCCGTTCCATTTTAAAGTCTGTACACCGCATCAGGGCGCTTTTCAGTACTGTACTGTCGCGTGGAAGTGGTGAGAGCGGCGTTCGTTTTGAATGATGTTCCCTAGCATGTAGTGAACGCCGCTCCCACCACTTCCATGCGGCACTACAAATACGTTAACAAATCAGATGGTTTTACAGCTCCTGCCTCTGTGCGATAGTGGAGAACTGATTGATTGCAATGTTTTTTTAAGCTATCAGAAAAGCGGCAAGTGCGATTTGCGGCGGATTTAAATAGTCTAACCGCAACCGCGAAGATGGAAACCGCGTTGCGGTTTGCAGGGCTCTAATGGTTAGGGCTATCCAGATCGGTTAATTTATTGACTGATTGTTGAAGGTTTTTTGACGATTTCGACGTAATCAAGTTTTAGTGAGTATTGCTCAATAAGAACGTTAAACACAAAACTAAAAACATCCTAATTGATAGATTTTTTTAGATTTGTTATTGATTTTCCTTTATTTTAATTGATACTGTGTGTGAGTTCAGCTTAGCTTTCGGGGGCAAAGACATAAAAAGTAACATACAACGACATTCCTGATTGATTGATTGATGGAGTGATGGATTGATTGATTGATACTTCAACCTGGCTGCATTTCGTGCAAATAGAATGGCTGAATTAATGCCTTTCCTCTCCTTCTCTGCACTTACGTGCGATCTTACTGGAGAACAACGTTAGACTCGCATCAGGATTGGAAAAAAGTTAAATTTCCTTTTTACCTTATTTTACAATGTCGTATTTATAGTACAGTAATGGTAATTGGTAACTATTAAAGTTATTAAAGTTATTATTGAAATTATTAAAGTGTAAATAGTGATAAAGAATTAAAAAATAAGAGTCGTACATGTGCATTAGTGAATCGCTTGTTAAAGTAGATAAGAGACTGGCTTTATATAAATCGTGATTTATTGTCGTGCTTTAGACTCACCATGACCAAGCAGACCGACTGAAGATCAAGTCAAACTTGTATTTTGCTATCCGGGATGGACTTCTTCTTCCGGTATGGACGAAAGGCCAGGAGTGCTACAAGGATCCGGAAAATCTCAAGTCCCTTCGCAAGTTTCAAGTCCAGACACCGGCTGACATTCGACGAGCCGTTAAGGCTGCTGTCCGTGAAATCGGCGATCCTCTCGGATCCAAAGTGACAACAATCACCAACTATGTCCGATACTCTTTCTCGTAAGAAGTTAATCTTTCCCGGCCTTGACTGTGTCTGCTTATCTGCCCGTGTCTCTGTAGTTTGTCTGTGTATCGATACCTCTATCTTGCTCTGCCTCTCTTGATTGTCTGTCTGTCTGCTTTTCTGTTTTATCTGTCTGTCTGCTTGTCTGTCTGCTTACCTGTCTGCTTGTCTGTCTATCTCTCCATCCATCCATCCGTCTGTCAGTCTGTCTTTCTGTTTGCATGTCTGCCTGTGTGTCTACTTGTCTGTTTGTCTGTCTTTCTCAGCCTCTATGGTTGTCTGTCTCTCTTCTTATCTGTCTATATTTTGCATGTAGCTCAGTCTAATTTTTTTGTTTCCTTGAGGATCCGCACTCCAAACGATCTTGACGCGGGCGTCTTAAGCGCTGTTGCCATTCTCACCGGGAAAGGTGATCTGATCAAAGTGGCCGAGCGGTACCGCTCCTGTCATATTGCTGCCTCAGACAGCTCCACTCAGCACAACGGATGCGATTCAGCCAGCACCCTTCTGGATGCCGAAGAGGAGGACGATAGCGATGAAATGGTGCCCACGACGTCTTCCTCCTCATCAAGGCGATCATTGAACCTCGAGCCGGCACCGTCTTCCTCCGGCAATGCCACCAGCAACAACTCTCTGACGAAAAGTGCACTACCGTCATCCGGTGGGAAAAACGGGAATGATGAGGTTTCTACGGCGGACAGAGGAAAGTTGACTGCGGTGTTGAAGAAAACGCCGAAACCGGAGGAAGGTAAACAGCAAGTTCGGCGGTTTCTTCGATTCCAGTGTTGGTGCTGTCGTTTCTTCACCGTTTCGGAGCAGGATCTGATCAAGCATGTCAGCGGTAAGTTTTTGTTGATTCTTTGACTTTGTTGTCTCAGATAATTGATGGAGACTAGAGCCCTGCAAACCACACCGCAGCCCGCCGCGCGGGCTGCGGTGTGGGCTGCGATTGCGGTTCAACTTTTCAAGTCGGCCGCAAATCGCACTTGCCGCTTTTCTGATACCATAAACAGATATTAGAGAGGTTGAGCAACGCGCCTAAGAGTAGCGTAAGAGTAAGCGTAAGGAAATCGACCAATAGAAATCGTGCGCGAGCGTGACCAGACTTACCTCTTACGCCGCATGCGTTACCCCGTCGTAAGGAGCAGTGGGCCTTACGCGGCGATGTAAACATGGCGTAAGGACAATTCAGTATACTTAACCCTGGTCAATTACTGGAATTTGACTCAAAATTTTAAGCAACAGTAGTAAGTAGCCACCTGGGTTGTAGAAAACGATGAACTCGACTGAAATAGAAAATTTAGAGGCCGATTTTTGTCGCGCATGCCACCGTTCGAGTAACTAAACTTTTCGTCCGTTAAGAGACCATTCGCGTATGTCAATAGACGTAGGGATGGTATCAAATGACAAAAGCTACAGTTTGATTTCAGTTGATTTGATTTTGAAAGTCATTTGATCATTTGATCATTTGATTTTTTATTACTCCTTTTTGCTATGAAACATGATTTGATTTGATTTAATTTGACATTTGACATTTGATGCCATCCCTAAGCAGAAGGGATTTGTACTTCATGATAGGAAACAGAGACACCAGAAAAAGAAATCGAATGATGGAATTGCAGAAATATTCGGTTTTACGAGCTGGTATTTTCCAAAAATGACGCAGAATTCAAGGAGAGCATTGCTTAAGGTTACCTTACGGTAACGCTACACCCACTACTTCACCTTGCCCTTCGTAGAGCAACACTTTTTATACGCTACTCTTACGCAAAGTACGTACATGACGTATACGTATGTACGTAAATACGTACGTATGTACGATTTGTTTACGTATTGAAAATTTTATTAGGTTCTTAAATTGGCGGTGCGTTTGCGGTTTGAGGGTGCCAGCCCGCGGGCTGCGGCGGTGCGGTGCGGGCCGTGGTTTACAAAACAGGTCGCGGTGCGGGCTGCGGTTCTATTTTTTCTAACCGCGCAGGGCTCTAATGGAGACGGGTATAGGCATTTGATTGAACAGTCAAATGATGCAAACAGGGTGACTAAAAGACAGATAGGCAAATTTGTAGACTAACAGGCATACAATCAGTCAGTCGCTAAGGTAGATGGCCTATCCGACAGACATGCAAATATGTAGACAAAGAAACATGAATATGTCCAGGCAAGCCGGCAAACAAAGACAGATGAACACGGAGGCAGGCAGGCAAACAAGCAGGCAGGCAGACAGACATGCAGGCAGACAAACAGACAGACAGACAGACAGACAGAGACGGGCGGACAGGCGGAACCGGACAGACAACTGGAATAATATCTACATATATTTGAGTCATCTTGGTAATAACCTTTCTTTGCTGCCTGTCTGCAGGACAATCTCACGAAGAGCGCACTCGTAAACGAATCATCTACTGCAACACCTGCTGTTTTCGGACTCGGAACCGCTCTAAGCTGGTAGATCACCTCAAGCGGCACTCGTGTCACACCGACAGGACGGATGTATCCCCGGCTTGCCTGTTAACCTTCGGAATCTTTACCTCATTCACGTTGACCGATTAGTCGTGACCGTTGTTTAGGAGGGGATGATCAATAGCCTAAGTCTGGATTCCATATTCCGACCCGCCCTCACTCGACTCAATATCCGTATTGCAACTACCTCTCGCTCGCTTCCGTTGGCTTTGAAATCATTGGTTTTGTTTTAAGTTAATTTAACCGGTCTCTCCTCACACCGGTCGTGGTTGGTTTATGGATTTTTTTCAATATTTTGAGTGGCCGGCACTAGAACGTGTTTTGCCCTACGTTTCGTTAGTTATTACAATTAACGACGTTGTCCTGCCCGCTTGATTTTGCGTTTCTCGTTCTGTGAATCCTCTCGTGGTAGATTACTTATTGTAAATGTTTTTCTGTTAATCCCCGTTGATGAATGTTGTTGTTGGTAACAAATCGCACCGAGTGACTAATCAGAGAATAGAGTTTGGAAGACTGAATCAAGTCCTATCCGATCTATCCCGAAGAGCGACAGACATGACAGACATCCCCGATTGTGTATGGTCCTTCCGAAAGGCGGACGGTCAATCTAGATGGATGACAGTCTTTTAATGTGTACGGCAGGTTCGGGCGGTACGCGATTCAACTGGAAGGAGGATGTTCTCTTTCGGCCGGTGACCGTTAATCCGGAAGATGGACGGTCAATCGGTGAAGAGCGAACTTCCTGAAAAAGGAGTCGGTATAAGGGTTGACAGTCCGTTTCGCAGACCGTCCGTTTTCTCGTACTATGACCGTCTACCAACCGGTCTCACCGTCCAACACATGGACTGATTGTTTAACCGTCCGGTCTAACCGTCCACCACGTCCACACCAACTGATTGTCTCATCATCTGGTCTAACCGTCCACCACACGGACTGATTGGTTCACCATCCGGTCTAACCGTCCACCTCACGGACTGATTGTCTCACCCACCGACCTACCATCCACCATACGGACTGATTGTCTAACCGTCCACCACACGGACTAACCATTGACGATTCAAACTGATTGTCAACCTACTTGTTTGATAGTCCACACCATGCACGGATCTACCGCTATCTGGGGTGGTTCTCAACTATCTGGAACGGATCATCCACCTTCCGGACGGACGACCTGTTCCTCATATTCCGATCGTCCATCAGAAGAATGACTGTTTGTTGTCCCGGCCGACCATTAAGCGTACAGACTGAGCGTCCCCAGCCTGACCTTGACCTAAGCTGGCTGTTGACCGTCCGGACCAACGGTTCACTATCCGGGGTAACCGTTCACCACACGGAAGGCCCGTTGGTTATCCAGACTGACCGTCAATCTACGTGTTATACAGTCTACATTACTCATGGATCGTCCGCTGTCCGGGTTGATTGTTAAAAAACCAGCATGACATTCGGACGGACCGTCGACCTTCGGGAAAAAGGGTCAATCTTCCTTGCGGACAGATAGTCTCCATAAAAAGATTAAGCATCCAAGTCCGGACGGATTGTCAACCTTTTGGAAAGCCCAAGACCCTTCCGTTCTGACCATCCATCTATTCCGACGGAAAGTCGACGTTTTGATCTGACGGTCTATCTTCCCAGCTGATCGGACAACGGTCGATCGGCGTTAATCATTACCAATGTTTCCGCCGTTTCGCTAGTGTCATGAGAATCTGCTGGTCTGCCTAACTGAACTGGTTTCAGATTCAATTAATTTGCTACGTGCTTTCCTTCTTTCAAATACGCTGGTTTGCAAAAACATAGTGTAGAGTCCTTCAATTTGCAACCAATTTTAACTAATGTGGCATCTAGCCAGACATCATTTTGAGTGGAAAATCGATGCCAGTCATAAGTCAAATTGCTAACACTGTGCGCTCTACTATTGCTGGCAAATCTCAAGGGCATCTAAATATCGTCTTAATCGATGGGAAAGAAAACTTGAGGAACTGAGACAATGTCTAGAGAATGTCTGTGGTCAGAAAGAAAAAACATGAGGATTGAGACAATGTCTAGAGAATAACTGTATTTACTGAAAGTACTTGGGTTTTCGAGTCTTGGCCTTCGGGCGCAGGTACAGCAGCTTGGTAAAGGTTGTCTCCACGGTCGGAGCTTGTTTCCGGTTGTGGTGTCCGCTTGTCGTGTTGTTGCAGGCAAATTCGGTGGAAACCTGCTGGCTCACTTTCGTCAGGATCCGCTGGAAATCCATGCTGGAGCTGTCCGCGTAATCGCACATGTACTGGCAGAGTGTCTGGATGAACCAGGAACCGTGTTCCGGACTGCGAAACGCCGCAGACCCCGAACCGGAGGCGAAGGCGTAAAGGATGTCCGACCCGGCTGCGACCGTCGGTCCGTCCGTTTCGATCTCTCCGTATCCGTCGTCGGGGGGTGGAGGACTGACAGCAACGGCCTCCTCTGACTCATTCCCTCGACAGGCCTTGAAAACGAAACACGGGGAATTAATGTACGATAAACATCTCAAAGGTCCAATGCTATTTTAAAGGATCAGAGACATACAAGCTAAAAATCGAGGGAATGAAAATACTTTTCAACGACATGTCTGGACAAGAAGTCCGGCAAGGAGGTCAGACTTGTCGCTAGAAGGACAGAAAAATCTGTAGACAGACACACAGGCAACAAACAAAGCGAAATACGGATAGGCAGGTATGAAAACAGACAAAATTGCCGACACACAAGCAGTATTGTTGGCCAATAGGCAAACAGACGTGACAAAAGCACAGGCAAACAAACAGACAGACCGAAATGAGCAAACAGTCAGGCAGAGAGACATATAGTCAAAACATAAGTATACAGACAGACAGTCATTGGCAGGCAGACAGGAAAATTGACAACAGACAGACAAAGATAGACAGAAACCGAGAGGCGAGCATACAGAGAGACTGGCAGGCAAACAAACGACAAAATGCATGAATAAATAACGAAAAAGACAAGGAATATAAATAGGCTTGACCAAATAAGGAGTTGAGGATGGTACAACAGCTGAAGTATAACCAAAATTCAAGTGTATAGTAGAGAGATATCGGTGATTCAGACCTGTGATACGGACAGTTATGCGTGATACAAATACCTGTCTATGTCTCTAGTTTGTCTGTCTGTCTGCCTGTGCCTGTCTGTTTGTCTGTCTATATTTGCCCGTCGGTTCATTTGACTCTGGTGGTCTGTGGCTCAATCTATTTGTATGTCTATTTTTTATCTATGTGTCTGTTTGTCTACTTATTTGTTTGGTTCGGTCTATCTGTTTCTTTGCCTGCGTGCATTTGTTTCTTGATTATTCTTCAGTTTATTCTACATGTATACTTCACATGCAAATCAATAGTACATGTACCTGGATGATGAAGATCTTTGGCTTGCCCACCAGGGTCTTACAGATATCGCCTCTATGAAAATCGCCCGTCAGTGCGTCATATCGGCTAAAGCCAATTTTCCCAAAAATTCCCCCTTCGGCTCCATGACTGAGGAAGACTGCGAAGAAACAGTCCGCGTTTGAGTGGTCGTCCCTCGCCAACTCCTTCATTTTCACCTCCATCTCCGGTGCCGTGAGATCCTTATGCACAGTCACCTTAAAGCCCAGCATTCCCAGGGTTCGTTGGAGGTTGGCCACATCCGTGTCTGTGCCATCGCGCAGCGAATGTTCAGCGAACCAGTAGTTGTTGAAGATGACCGCGTGACCGCGTCGGGGATACGTCATTGGATATTCGTCCAGTCCTACAAAGGAAGTGCAAACTAGGCTGAACCAAAAACGCAACAAAAACGAATGTTTGTTTTCTGGAAATAACACTTAATCATCAGTAACGCAGGACTGAAGGACTGCTAACTTTATTTAAGTTTTTTTTACGAAAGCTTAGTTTCTCATTTAGGTTAGTTCAGCTCACAAGGGGTCGGAACGGTAGCCCACACGTTAATCCGCCCGAATCCTTTTTTTTCAAATAGTCAACTGAATCATTACATTTTAAAAAAATATGACATCTGCCATTAAGCTCCGGTCTTGGGAGAAAAGAAATCGGAAACTCCAAGAATACCATTTCGTATTCCCATTCCGTTTAACGTTTAATTGTTTGATTAAGATTTCACCGAAAACGTCACTGTTCCATTTTCATGACTGAATACCGCCGGAGAGCGCATAGTGCGTTGGTTTAAAGTACAGTAAGTATCAGATACAATAAACGAACTTATAAAACAAAATTATCTTTGGTAGCTTTGGCCAAATTTCAAATTTATGCGTCCTGTGGAAAAATTTTGCTCGCTGAAACATTAACATTATTTTAAAAAGTTTAAAATAAAAGATTCTTTGACATTCCATATCGCTATCCCAAAATAAATTTCAAATCAAATGGCAACAATAAAAATATTTTTGGACGTTAAGGGGACAGAGCTAGTAGAAGTTTATGGATTTCCCATATTCCAGCCCTGGATACATCAGAGCTTGTAGCTCCACCCCCTGAGGTCCAAAAATATTTTCTTTGATGCTACTCGCTTTGAAATTAGTTTTGAATTGAAAAATGTTAAAACATCTTTAATTTTATCTGTTACAATAAAAAGAAATCATTTTGTAAACTTTGCAATGAGCAGAGCCATTTTCCGCAGCAGGCATAACTTTCCTTATACTGTACAGTACCTGTAACGGAATCGGTAGATCCTTGAGGTTTAGTGTTTTGACTGTGGCCGCCGGACTCCTCCGTGGGAAGACTGCGGGATCGGCGAGACGGTTGTTTAGACGGGCCGTTTCCGTCGACCTCGGTCAAAATATCCGGAGGGACGGTGGAGCGTTCTTCTTCCATTTTACAGAACAATGTGAGATCTCACTGTAAGAGAAAACGTCAACAAGAGAATGGGAAAGGTAATCTTTCAAAGAATTCCTCTAACAAGTGACTTTTGTGACATGTGAGTGAAGTGCGCGCATGATAAATGCGATATTTCTCTTGAACATGGAATTGTTTGCTCGAACGCAAGCAGATATTGGAAGAGAAACTTGCATTGACACCATTTTACAAGCCTCGTGGTCGCAGACAGACAACTGTTAGTACTAGTACACAACAGCACACGCGTTATCTTGCAGACCTACATCACCACACCAACCTCCTACCCTCCCAAAAAACACTATCGAAATACAGTGACAATCGATAACGGTTACATTTACTGTTTTAAATACCGTTTCATATTGCGTAATAGAGCAGTTTGTAATCCTTTTTAGTCCCTGAAGTAAAAAGGTGACCCAATGGAGTACCATTTATGAAAATAATTTTATTAGGACTTCGGATTTTTTTCAAAGCAAGTTTGAAAAGGCTGGAAATGGAGAAAAAATTGTTGCTTTCAGTAGTTTTGTTAAGCAGAGTTTAAACTTACTTATAGTGTTGGTAAAGGACGAATCCATTGCTAATTGACCATTGGTCAGTTGTTTTTTTAGTCAAAGTATCTCCCTGATTGTGAATTTCATTGTCCCTTTAGTTGTGTGTCTCTGTCTTCATGCGAAAAAGGCGGCGGTTCAATTCCCCGACGAGAATTTTTTCTTACCTCTAGAGGCCGATTGGCCGTGCCAAATGATGTTGTAGTCGTAGTAGGCAGTAGGGGCGTTGTTGTAGTAGGGGGCGTTTGGGGAAGACTGACAGCCAAGTGCGGCTCAGTCCAGTTTTGCATCTAATTTTGGGATGGACTTATGGATCCATATGCATGGGCAAAAAAGATAGACCGCCAAATTGTAACGTACTGTAATACCGCTTCGAGAAACATAAAGGATTTCATTTAAGGTTCGAATTAGTGTCATTTTCGGCAGGGTACAAGCACAAAGGGTTCAAAGAGCAATTAGAAGCAGCCATTGACCTTGAAGAGTATACATACAGTACCGGCATACGGAACTGAGAGCCTTTGAGTCATCAAAGTACTGTATCAGTTTGACTCGGAAACGGAGACCTAATCGAATTCAGAATAGTTATCTGATCTAGTCTCAATATCTGATGTTGGAAATGACGGACGCTTCAGTGGAAACCGGTCATCGACTTTTTTTGCCGCCTATTTCTGCAGAATAACCACTGTTAGTAAACCTAAAAAAAATTAAAATAAGTTATTTTATTTGTGGAATAAAAATGTATGTATTATTTCTTTTTACCTTGCTATTTTTGTATTTAATAGTGAAAATACATTTAATAAAGATCTTTAACTTATTAGTTTGGTATTTAATTATCAAAATGTATTGATAGAGGATTTGGTGAGACCTGCGCTCACAATCAAAACAACCGCTTTAATTATCAACTGCTATGCTGACATATTTTCCCTGGAGGCTTCTTTTTGTTAATTGGACGGCTGAGCCAATTGAGTGAACCTTTTACTCTGCTCATACCCAGTGAAGGGATTTAAGAATACTCGAGCGATAAAGTCACTGACGGTTTTCCACCGAAAACCACGCCGAAATGAAAGCGCAAACTAAGAAAAGGATGAAAAACTAGCAACCAACGAAAAAAGAGACATTTTTGGTATCAATCCTCAAAGGGAAACAAAACATTCCCAGATTCACAAAATGAGTAGGCTATACCGCAGTGAGACAGTGCAAAACAATTCGCTTGTGCCACAGACAAAGCGGAGGAACAAAATTTGTAGGAAAGTAAAACCGACGCGCTATAATTCCATCATTCGATTGGCGATCCGTTCCTTCTCCGTCAAACCCACATCCTTCCCGTCATCCTCTTCGAGATTGTAGCTCTCCTCCAGTTCATTTGCAATGCGTTGTTGCGGATTAGCGACCAACATCTGCGCGGCAAACAGTCCCGCCAAGTCGCGTTTGATCTGCTCCATCTCGCGTTCTCCCATCGCGGCGAACCGATTCCCCTGACCGGGACCGACGGCGTTGTTGACCAGTTTGATCTCAATGCCCCCGCCGAAAGAGGCAAACTTCTCACGAAGCAAGTCTTCCAATTCCCTGGCGCGTCGCTTTTTGGGATCCATCCCAGCGATGATGTCGGAGAATTGGAGGGCTTTCGATTTCGGCGGCGGTAAAGAGGTTCCATGAGTTCTTGTGGGAGTAGGTGAACCAGTCTTCAAGTCGGCCAGTGCTTCACCTGCGGAAGAGGTTGAATCAGACAAAGTCACATAGGGAGAGGTAGACAGACAATCCAGTAGTCAAACAGGCAGACAGACAGACAGACAGACAGACAGACAGACAGACAGACAGACAGATAGACAGATAGGCATATAAACAGACTGACAGACAGACAAATAGACAGAGAGACAAAGAAACAGACAGATAGATTAACAGGCTGGCGAATTGACTGAAAGGCAGACCTACGTAGTTTCGTACCGCTGGCTTTCTTGACTGTGCCGGAGAAGCGTTTATACCACTTGTCCAAGTCGACCTGTTCTTCCTCGAGCATCCGGTTGGCCTGCTCTAACTCTTCATTCTGCTTCTTCAGTTCCGCCAGACGCGCGTCCGCCTTGGCGATTCGCTCAAGTTGCACCGCAATCCGTTCCAACTTTCGCGCGTCTTCCTCTACCCGAGGCGCAAAACGCTCTCGGAATCCCGCGCGAATGTTTTTCTGCAAGCAGAACGGAAAATGTACCAGTCCACCCAAAGACTGATTGATGGAAGCATTGGTAAGAAGGACTGAAACTGATTTTTCCACTGAATCGTTTAGGTTGATGTGTTGATTGGCCGATTAGCTCAATAATTCACTGTAAACAAATGAACAAACCTTTTCATCTCGTAAAAGCCAGCGTGCTCGTTCGACGAGCAGTTGAGCGTTCTTAAAGGCTTCATCACGTTCGGCTTTCCCTATTCCCGGGCGCCCAATCTCATCCTCATAAGTTCGGCTCCGCATGATGGCCCCCACAACGTCCTTCTCGTCGTCCGTCAATTCGTTGCTGGTTCGATCGGCAGCGTCCTTGTCCTGCCGTTTTTCGCCCGTGTCGGCGACGGCATTTTTCAGTTTGGCCAAATTGCCATCGAAATTCCGAATCTTTTCTTCCCGAACAGAAACGAAATTGGCGATCTGGTCCATATGAAGCGTCAGTTCATCCCGCAAAGCAGGGCGGATGGTATCCTGAAAGAAAAACCGGAAATAGATAATTTACAACTGTCTGTCTGTCTGTCTCTGTCTGTCTGATTGCCTGCCAGTCAACCAAGCAACAAACCTTTCTGGTCTCCAAAATGCTAGCAGCTCTAAACAGACGAATGTTAACCTCCTGCAGATAAAACTCTTTAGGAGGCTCAGCGGTCGCCAGGTGCTCCTCCAGATCCAGGAGTAAGAACGCGGCGTTGTGAGCCTCGACCAGCACTCCAATGGCCTCGTGCTCGTCCGCGGACAACACCGAATCCAGCGACTTTTCTGCCTTTTTTTTGGCGTCGGTGCTATCGTATTTTAGCCCAGTCCAGCCATATTTTACATAAATCTGCTTTTTGGCGCCGAGATAAAGCCGGAAGAATTCCTCCGACTCGGGGTCCGGGCCTATTTCGAGGAGAAATGGGACTACATTTCAGCGAATAGAGCCACAAAAGAATAATATATCAAGCAAGGCAGGCAAACATACAGTGAGGCAGACCAATTCAAAGAGACAAGTAGGCAGGCAGACAGACATACACAGACAAGCAGACAGGTAAACATTCAGACATGGAGGCAGACAGATAGACCGGCAGACAAGCAGACACAGACAGTGAGACATCCAAGCAGGCAGGTAGACAGACAGACAGACACGTAAACATCCAGCCAAGGAGGGCGACAGAGGGACGGACACATAGGTAGGGTGAAAAATTGCATTTGGCATACCGTTCTGATTCACTAGAGATTCAGGCTTTTTCTTGGGAAAGGGCATAGGTCGAAGCGGTAACAGGGCTTCCAGAAAGGTGTCATAGGACTGCGCCAATTGAATCATTTTGCTTTGAAATTTCCGTCGAATAAGGCGTTCCGACTAAAATAAAAACGTAAAACATATCGGGTAGGGTGTTATGCAGACTTAAACCAAGACATGTACGTAGGCAGATACGATATGCATATAGGAGGGCAAGCAGACAGACAGCCCAAACGTCAATTACTCACATCTTCCAATATTTCATCCATCAGTATCCAATTCAATATCACTTTTAGGCGCTCCCGTACAGCGATAATATCGAAAGCTGGCGTTACACCAGTCCCAATCACCGTGTGCACGTTGCTCATTACAAACGCCATATACGCCACAAAGTCATCGTACATTTGTTGCTCGCCGTCGGTGAAGGGAGCGAGGCTATGGATGTCGTTGGCCCTGACTTCCGCGTTAAGGACTATCAAATATTCTCCATAGGATATAGGTTTGACTCTCTTCGGTTCGGCTTGTGTGGCAGTATCTAAAAACAATAATATTAGGACTACCAGTCAGTCACAAATCAGACGCACAGACAGACAAACAAACAGATTGGCAGTTCGTCATTAACCTGGATCAATAGCCTGGAGCAACTCTTCGTCATCCACCATGCCATTGTCGAGAGTAGCTGTTGGTGGTGTGGCCAGGGGACGCGTGTTTTCCAGATCATACAGACTGAGAAATTGCTCGATGTACATCTGCATTAAGGTAACTTTCGGCAAGTAATGTAGGACGAATTCCGGTCTTGGTTGGTTCTTGCCTTCTTTCTACAACGACAATCAGCTCTAACAGCAAACTCATAAACAAACACTCAGCCAGACAAACAGACAGACAGACAGACAGACAGACAGACAGCCAGACATGCATGTAAAAAAATAAATCAGAAATTACTTTCAAAATTCGGGTGGCATCCGCGATGTTCTGCGATGCCAGGTCGAACGCGAGTGATCGCTGCGCCGCGGAATCCGATCTCGCCTTCTTCTTCAGCAGATCGGTGGTCCGATCCATCAGCTCTAGCACGATGAATTCCCGATTGTTAAGATCTTCGAACTGCTGTCGATTGGCAGCCACATTGGCTAGAATTTTGAAGAGCATTTCATCCGGAACCCACACTTCTTTCCGTTCGCGGGTAAATTGCTGAGCCCTCTCGTAGAACTGCTCGTATGTCTGCTCACTGGGGTCGAAAGGGATCTTTCCACGAACATTCACCTGAAAATAAAGAAGCGTCCGTTATGTATTGATCTATCGTGTTGATTGTCTGTTTGTCTGCCTGTCTGCATGCCTGTTTGTCTGTCACTGTCTATCACTGTCTGTGTGTTTGTCTGTTTGTCTGTTATTGTGTATCTGTCTTTGTGTGTGTGTCTGTCTGTCTGTGTGTCTGTGTGTCTGCTTGCCTGCCTGCCTGCCTGACCATCTGTCTGCATGCAAGCCAACTCACCGGAAAACTGTCTGAGACCTCATCTTCCGTTGTTAATGAGGGCTTGCGCACATCATCGACAGATCCAGATCCTCGCATAGTAATATCCGAGACAGTTTCCGTGGCTGCTGTTGGCAATTCAGGCATGGTAACGATAGGAACTGGACCAGTGGCTTCGGAAAAGGAATCAGCGTTTCCCTCCACCGCTTTTCCTTGATCAATTTGTAAATGGTCAGACTTTACACTGGACGTGGCTACTGGATTGCAGCGAATTTGGCCAATTGCTGGATCTTCTTTCCGGAAATAGGGAAAAGCGCAGAGCCGCTTGGAAAAAATGATAACTTCATATACGCAGGACTCCGGTTCGCGTACGGATTCGACATGATCCGTCATCCAATTGGAACCGTCGCAGTAAATCTGAATAAAAAACATGTAATAAATAACTAAAGTAATTTAAGGAATTTTTATACTTTTTTCGAAACCACACATTTGATTAAAAAAGAATTAACTGTAAACTGAACTGAAAAGCAAATTTGTTGTTGCAACCTTGACGCGAGTCTGACGCTGTTCTCCGGTAAGATCGCACGTCGTCCCATTGGCAAAGTACTGCAAATGGTAGCGGTCTTTCTTTTTCAGCGCATCCTAAAAGGAGGAATATATTATCCAAAAGTTCGGATATTTTGTCAGGAAAAAATTCCGATTTCACCTTGGCAGACACGTTGGACCAGTTATACGAATGGGAATATATCCCCAGCGTGATCACCGGCTTGCTGATCACGCCGCTCGGTTCGGTGTGATACTGGATCACATGCTTCCGGAAACAGAATTCATAATGCCACCATCCCGAAGTAATCTGGAAAGAATGAAATTATAGTGTAAAAATTACTTTTATCTCCAAGTTACTAACAGCAATGCCTGAGATACTATTTGTACGATTCAAATAAAGAGGAAATAAACAATAATGTGCCGACAGTCAATTGATTGATTGATAAATCAGAATGTGGTTTACAATGTGATCCGTTGCTTGATTGATTAATGGATCGGAACGTGATATTACAATCTGACCCGTTGCTTGATTGATGTATTGATTGAAAGCTGCAACGAAGTTTTTCCGAGACTGACCAGGTTGACGCATCCGCGATTGCTTTCCGTGGGCACGAGCGCTTCCTCAATCGCCTCCGTCGTTAGATTGACCAGTTTGTCCTTCTCATCAGAAGGCTTCACCATATCAGGGATACTACAGCGAAATGGCTGCCCCTTCCGATTGCGCATAATGACGGTCTTTTCCACATTCCCTTCAATTTCCGGTGGCTGCAAAATAATATTCCTATCTCCAATCAACGCTTCTTTTGAAAGTGAAACTAAACTGGGAAAAGTGAGTGGCCAACCAAGCATAGAAAGAAAATAAAATTGGAAGAAAAATGATTTTGGACAATTCATCAATCAATGCCTCAGTTTTTCTGTAAAGTCTGGCACGAAAAACTTCGATTGATTGTTGATTGCAGGGAAAAACACACTGCAACAGCGCAATCAACAATCAATCGACCGAACGTTCGCCAAGACGCAAATGTCATTTCCTTTGTTCCTCGTAGTATTGTGGTCAATTTCGACTAGATGTCGGATAATTAATATGCAACGAGCAATATTCTTACAAAAATGTCATTCGGCGGTGTTGCTGCAGGCACGCGAGTTTTGTCAATAACGACTTTATACAGTCCACTATCTCCAAATGAGCCTGCTGCATTGCCTCCTCCTCCCCGCTCAAGTCCCGTGCAGCGAGCTGCTGCGAGCAAAATAAAAATGGGCGCACATTTTTTCCATAGCTCCATCGCTGGAATCAAAATTGAAAATTAAAAAAGGCCAAAATCCATCCCGAAAACGGGAAGAGGGAAAAAATAAAGGAAAATATAAACAGGATGTTCATGTGGAACAGATGGTTTATGAACTGCGAACAACTGTTTTGGAAGCAGTAACATGACCAGAACACTAGGAAGGGAGGGGTAAACCGTAGAAACAGAGGCGCTATGCAACCGAACAACACAGCACTCCCTCCGTCCTCAACCTTTAAGTCCCGTCCATTTTACATCGAGATGCTGCGAGGAAAATTATAATGGGCGCACATTTTTTCATAGCTCCATAGCTGAATTAAAAACTAAGAAAAGACACACAAAATCCATTCCGAAAACGGGAAGAGGGAAGAAATACTACGTAAGAATAAAAGGCTGCTGATGTGGAACAACTGGGTTATGAGCAGAAACGAGTCTGTTGGAAGCAGTAACATAAAGCATAACATTAGGAAGGAACGGGTAAATAATATGAATGAGGCGCTATGCGTCGGAACTACGCTGCAAGACCCCTGGTTGTGGGGGTGTGGTCTGCGTTACATAACAGACAGGCCCCCTAGCTTATTAGAATGACACTCTCGCTTGCAGCGGAATTTTATTTCCGAGTGTTGTTGCATTTACTTTTATCGACCACCGCTTTTCTTCTTTTATCTCCTTCCATCTCAAGACCAGCTCACCTGGAGCCACCTCATAACCACATTTTTCACGCAAAATTCATTTCTCCATCCGATTCCACGGTCCAATTCGGCGCAAAAATTTTCATTCCTTGGGAATTTGATTGAAATCGGAAGCTCCCAAAAGGAACAAAGAAACACAAAGATGTCGTCGCTTGTTGACGGTGAACTGCCTGGCACGTTGTTCCACCCGCCGCCGCATCTCGAGCGGACCGCTCACGTCCCTGGGATGGACACGTACCGGCGGATGTACGCCGAGTCGGTGGAACACCCCGAGGCATTTTGGACAAACATTGCGCAGGAGTTTTTCTGGAAGACGCCTGCGACTGGGCCCCTTTTCAACTGGAATTTTGACGTGCGCAAAGGCCCGATTGCGACGAATTTCATGACGGGTGCGACGACCAATATCTCCTACAATGCCCTCGACCGACATGTGGCCTGCGGCTTAGGGGATAAGACCGCGTTTATTTGGTAAGAATGATATGAGCAAATCAGAGAAGTTTACCATACTAAGCTGTTGATTGATCAGCTGATTGTTTCCTTGCTGGAAGATTGATATTTGTGTGAACCGCCTTGATTGATTGGTGGATTGCCTGCTTTGCGTAATTACGTTTTCTATTTTTATTCCAACTTGACTGCTTTAAGTTTTCCCATTTGTTGCGACTCTCAGTTATTGCAGTTTTGTATTTTAAGTCTCAGTCTGGCATGCTACATGTTTTTTAGTTATAAATTTTCTCTTGTATTGTTTTGTGAAGATTGTGTTGATTGATTGTTGATTTACTGAGGCCCTGCTTAAAGCATAAGCTGCGCATTGATTGTCTTGATTGATGTTAGTCGTTGTTTAATTGTATGTAACGATTTTATAAACGACTCATAGTTATTTTTATTTTACATAAAATATTATTCTAAATACTGAAAGTGTGGCTTTTCTTTTAATTAAGAATTATTATTTAGATAAACTTTTGCCGCAGATATAATTTACGTGTTTGTTTAAAGTCAGACAACATGTGATTGATTGTTGATTGAACAATGCTTTACAAGTTTGACTTTGCATTGATTGGCTTGATTGGCTTGATTGATGTGATCGTTGTGCAGGGAGGGAAATAACCACGGGGACGAGGGTAAAATCACCTACAGTCAACTCCTGGAGGAGGTCAGCAAGTTCAGCAACGTCCTCAAGGCAGCCGGTCTAGAGAAGGGCGATCGAGTGGCTATCTACCTGCCGATGATACTGGAGCTTCCAATTGCCATCTTGGCATGTGCACGAATTGGTGTCGTGCATTCTGTTGTGTTTGGCGGATTTTCGGCTGATTCACTGGCCGAACGGATGCTGGATGGCAAATGCAGCGTACTCGTCACTGCCGGTAAGCGCTTACAAACAAACAGCTGCGTGCGTACGCATCGGCCGACCGGAAGTGTTGTGTCTTTTTCGGGGGTCAAGGTCTTGTTCGTTGACTTTGATTGTCCGAGATTATATTCACCTAACCTTATATTGGTTCAAGTTGATCTGTCTTTGTCTGCTTCTCTTTCATTCATTTGTTTTCCTTAATCGTGTGCATCCTCTTATCCCTGCAGACGGAGTATGGCGTGGGGACAAGTTCATCGATTTGAAGAAGATCGCCGATGAGGCCGCTGCAAAGTGTCTGGCGCACGGGCATAAAACAACGCGGAAGATTGTCGTGAAGCATATGGGACCTTGCCCGGTATAATTCGGCACAATTATTGGCTAAAGAATTATTGTCACTGTTCTTTTGCGGATGAATAAAAATGCACAATTTTAATTTGTGTTGTACAGGTTACGCAGCAGAATGGGACGACGAATGGAGTTCTCAACGGCAACGGGCATGACCATGCAAAGGGGGATGGGCGTGGAAAGGTGCCACGTGTTGACCGTTACTGCAGCAAGAAGCATCATAAAGAGCTTATCACCCAGTGGGACGATCAAGTTGATTGGTGGTGGCACGAGGAAGTAGCGAAAGTGAGTTTATGTTTACCTGATAGCTGAGCCAGCCGGAAATTGGGTTGCAGACACGAGTTAATTTTGCAGGCCGACAGACGCGCAGGCAGACAAACAGGCAAGCAGTCAGACAGACAGGCAGACAGGCAGACAGACAGACAGACAGACAGACAGACAGACAG
>LRSR01003611.1:0-12611 GCA_001579985.1 Hypsibius dujardini
TTGGGACATCCAACCCTACTTTAATTAACTTGATCCAATTTGTCTGCGTGCGCCATTGCGTGCAGATTGGGACTCTATTGCGTGCGGTTCGATCATCGGCATTTTGCAAGGTGGTTACTAATTGTTGATTGACGTAGTTTCTCGGGAATCTCCCGGCGTAATTTTTTCTTTTAATAGTTTTAAGTGCCCACTTCAGATGTTGCCGTTACTGGAATAGCGCTTCCAAATTGTGTCTGCCTCACGGTTACACGTGATGCTCCTCAGTTACGGCTAATTCAATAATCGCTTTTCGTGCCAAAATCGGAAAGCTAAACCACATCACCATTCTGCTCGTCCTCGTAAGCTTCAGAATTCATACTTTAATTGCAGCCTCGTTGAAATTACCTTTAAGAGGTGTGGCAGTGATTTTATCGTCGGGAATATCACATTCTACCTCCCTTCAAAGCGTTTGTTGAGGCCTGGATTGTTGAATTTTTATAGAACCTTCAAAGTGCAGGGAGTATGATTAATGTCCGCGGTCAGCGAAAACTTCTAAAGCGGAACTGTCAAAAAATGACTTGTTTTATTAGAAAAGTTCATTAATGCCCTTGCGGGTACCGAGCCGGATATAAAAAGAGATTTACAAACATATGGGACGATTACTTTTTGTGGTTGATTTGCAAGCACTTTCACCTCGGCTTAAATATTTAATTATAAACGCGATTAAAGAGCATCTCAAATTCATGCTTTCCTAATTCAAAGCGTACCACCTTTGACTACTTCCACCTCCACTTTTGGACGTTGATTTTGTAGTTGATTTCTACGGATCTACAAAGATATTTGGCAAGGCCTCGCACAGTCCAGGTTTCGGATATGAATTCCTCCTCGAACAGTTCGCATGCATCAACGGTACCGCCCTTCCCCATGCTGTCGCCCACGACTCAGAAGGAAGTAATCGCTTGGATAGCCGCCACCCTGAGCATCTGTGTCGTTGGAATCTTCACCAATGTCCTCCTCCTTCGAGTCATGTGGTCAGCTAAACTGCAACGCTCTGGTGTCAGTTTTCTGCTGTTCCATTTTGTGGCTGTCAACTTGCTGATGTGCCTGATAACCGTTCCCGCCGCCATCTTCCTCGTGGTTGTCAAACGTGACGGATGGCAAATTCCTAGCAACATATGCTACTACATCACCACCATCAACACCATCAACATGACCGTGGTCAATTGGTCCGACGCCGGCTTGGCGCTCAACCGTTTTGTGGCATTGTACTTTCCTCACAGTTACAAGGCCTGGAGCGCCACTCCGGTTAGCGTGGCTATTATTATATCTGGTTGGCTTATTGCTATCGGACTAACTATGCCGTTCACGACGGCAGCTGGCGGTCAGCGTGTTACCCTTTCCGCCATTGGACTATGCTCGTTGGCGCGCAGCGGACGTTTAGGTGTATTCTTAACCACATGTACCAGTTTCGTACCCTTTGGCATATCCGGCGCAGGGGCGCTGTTAATTTTATGGAAGTGCTTCAGCTACTCTCGCCTCCGCTTGGCCACCGTTGGCAGCACGGAGGATGGTAACCTAGGGCCCGATGCAACGAGACATAAAATGGCTCAGCGTCGCCTGAAAATGGCAAAGATGTTGCTCTTCACCTATTTCTGGACGGGTCTCTGCGCCATCCCAGCTTATGTAGTGGTTCGTGCGTCCTTTCCGCACTTGTTCGATCCATCCTCAGTTTCCGTTTTGTGGATCAGAACCTCGACTGCTTGCCAATATGCTTTGACCCCAGTAAGTCGTCACCTTACCGAATTGACTGGATCAGCCAGTTTGCACCCCAGATGAAGCTTGATTCTGGGGGAGGGGGGTCTTTATCGCTGGGACTCAAGATGCGCAAAGTAGATGAGAAAATGACATGGCACTGGTAATTTAGTCAGCAGTTGTTGTTTCAGTGCATTCTGCTGATCTCAAACCCGGAATACCAGCGGCGCGCCAAGATGCTGTTAAGCGGCAACCCGGTCGCGGTACTAGAAGTGGATGCTACTTCTCGAAATCCGAGGCGTGCCTGGGCCCGCATAGTTCAGGAATCCACTCCAAATAATAAAGACAACCAACGTTGAGGATGGATGCAAGAAGCGTATACCTGGGACAACGAAGTACATATCAACTACTATTGAGAAATAGTTATTTTTGAGTCGCACTGTCCGGCGCCCTATCCAGGACGGGCTCATACGGCCTACCTAGGGATGCTAAGGGGTCCAAATCGGAGCGGCTCGGCTCGGCTCGGCTCGGCTCGGCTCGGCTTAAAGACCGAACCGGAATAAACCGGTTTCAAGCCAGTTCCGAAACGCAACGAATTAAAGACCAGTTAAATTTTCCTATTAAAATTTTTAACAGATCTAAACGCAGAATTACTCCAGTAATCAAGTCAAATTAATACTTACTAGGAAACGTTACGGGATTTGACCTCCAGATCGGAATGGGTTTTTTTCCACAAATACCTGTCTATATATCATGATTTAATATTGGGGTCTCGGGCTGCAATCACTTCCGCGGTTTCAGAAAAAAATAAGGAAGAAAAAAACTTCCGTACCACTTATGTGCTATCGCCCGGGGCTTGATTGATTGATTCATCAGCCATGTTTCCGAAGTTTCCATTTATTGATTCCAACCACTGTAAAAATATCGTTTTTTTGGAAAACTGATTGGCAGAATATTTTTTCGATGCTAGGGGGCAGAAATATGGGCTACTTTCAATCTAGGCTTCCGAGTGACTTTGCAGAAATTACCCGTAGTTCCGCCCCCTAGCGTCCAAAAAATATTCTGGTGATGCCAATCGATTTAAAATCAAATTTGGAGTGGACAGGTGTCAAAAATCGTGGAGTCAAACGTTTTCCAAAAAACGATTTTTTTACAGTGGTTGGAATCAATAAATTGAAACTTCGGAAACATGGCTGATGAATCAATCAATCAAGCCCCGGGCGATAGCACATAAGTGGTACGGGATTTTTTTTCTTCCTTATTTTTTTCTGAAACCGCGGACGTGATTGCAGCTCCGAGATCCCAATGTTAAATCATGATGTATGGACAGGTATTTGTGAAAAAAACCCATTCCGATCTGGAGGTCAAATTCCATAACCTTCCCGATTTAGGATCCCGAACACGACTCCATCTTTTTCAGCACATATTTGTGTCTGTTCGCAATTCATAGCACCATTACAGAGACAGAGAATTTTGGATGCAAAATCTGTAAGGTCTTAATTTTGCTAGCTAGAAATTGTTCATGGCCTAATTGCCATGAAAAAAACAGTTGAAAACAAAAATCTAAACACGAGTACCGAACACTTCTGTGCTATTGTAATATTATGCATTCAGTCAACAATGTTTTATTCGCTATCGTGCATTCCTATTGAATTGTGATTTTTTTCAGATTTTATTGAAACACAAACAAAATCCCATCAAATTTCCAAAAATGGCTGCGATAAAGCTGTTAACAGTCAACAGTCAAAGCTGTTTTAACAGTCATTTTTAGAAAATTAAAGGATTTCTTCGGTTTTAGGGGAGGAGGCTTTTTTCAGCCGGCTTAAGCCGGTTCGGCTTTAGTTCGGCTTGAGAATAAAACCAGTATTACTTGGTTTGGCTTAAATTCAAAACTGAAGCCAGAAAAAAACGAGCCAACCCTTTTTAAACCGGTTTAATCCCGCTCGGGTCAAACTTGAAAACACGAGACAAAAACGTTTGGTTGCGGGCTGGGAGTACCAGATTCGGATCCGGATCCGAATATCCCTATTTCGATTATTGGTTTCGGGTAGTAAAGGATAAGCCACAGCAGGGCGGGCGGGAGGAAAATAAATCCTCACGAGCGAAAGCGAGGATACTGAAATGTACAATATGCGGTCCGATGGATTGCAGTGGAGGGATGAGAAACGGAAGCCGATAGAAAATAATCAATTATCAGAGGAACGGTTGCCCAATCAGACGGCAAGGAACGACCCGGATGCATTAACCTTAATTAACATTGATCAGCGGTCAATATTGCAACCTTGTTCCTGTCAGTAATACTTCATCCCGTAATCATTCTGGTTTCGGGATCCCACACAAACATTCCGACAACGAACGGTGCTTCATGTAAGTCGCTACATGAGCTCTTACCACACATTCGAGTCAGACGTGCGCTTAACAAAACAAGCAGTCATCAAACATTATTTTGCTGGTGACTTCGCCCAAAAAGGTTTAGCATCACATGCTCTAGAAGGGTGAAAATTTTGCCTTTGTCAATCGGTTCTGCCACATATAACCCACCTATATGTATATACGGCGCCCCGACATTTGGTACTTCGACATTTGGTACTTCGACATTTGGTATCCCGACAAATGGTATCGGATGAAATTTAGTATACCGCCTTAACGTGTGGCGAGATATAAAAACGAGTGACATTTTGTTTTAATGGACATGTGGTACGTCGACACATGTACGCCGATAAATTCCGCGGGCTGAGAAACCGTCTTTCAGAAAAAGTATAACTGCCGTGGTACATATGATTATGAAAGGAACACTTCAATAGAAATAAGTAGAACAAGACATGCATCTCATACAACAAAGTAATCCGATCTGTCGGATCCAAAATCAGGTATTCATTCAAAGGTATTCAGCCGACTGAGTCGTTAACTAGCAGACTTGGCTATTTTCGTGTGGTAGGAGATCCCTGGCCTCGCTTTGCTCGGCTACGGGTACGAAGATAAATAAAGTATTGGAAGCGATTGCATTGATATCATGCCGTCAGTGTTGAGACGGTAAGTGCGCGCACCGTTTCTGGCAAGAGCAAAACTGTACTAGTAAATTATGTTGGAAAAAGTAGTAATTGTCGGTAAACCAAATGTTGCCAAGAACCAAATGTACCCTCTATACGCATTGTCGGGGTACGATCTGTCGCCGAACCATTCCGTGACTCCTTATAGATGTCGGCCTGTACCATATGTTCTACCAAAAGTCTGTTACCAAAAGCCAGCTTACCAAATGTCGGTGCACGAAACATTGAAGCACGGTGCTTGTGCATTGTAAGGTTCTTTAGCATAAGTCGTTCGCTTTTGTCTACTTGGTTCGTTGTGTGACTTCCATGCTCATACGTAAGTATTGGAGAAGGCTGAAGGAGTGTAAAGCCTTTATTTGAAGCTGTAAAGAAACGCCCTTTATTGATTTCTTCCCAAGTTTTCTTCCTCCTTCTTTCTTGGGTCGACACTAAAAGCCCATATAAATACGGCAGAGGACGTGGAACGTGGCATCAGATATATTTACTCCGTCCGATCAATAATACTCTAAATTCTTGTTCCTTCTCGTTTTGCATCGCGTATTCAAAACCTTGGGTTAAATACATCCTGTTAGGCCTCCCTCCCGACTCGGATGGAAGAACCTGAACATGCAAGCTATTAGACTGAATAATAGAAGAAGAATTGAGAGAAGGCTTTAATGGTTGAGAAGATTAGAGGTGAAAGGAAGGAACTGTCTCCAGCTATTGTAGAACATACGCTTATATAGTCAGGGATAAAGAATAGTTCATAATCTAACGTACTAATTCTTGCCGACATGGCGGAACTATGTACGCAATAATAGCTGAATAAGTACATTACAGAATGTGAGGGTAGATAGGAATTAGTTAACTAGGTAGATAAACTGTACTATTAGTAAGTGATGGGTACATGTTGGGTACCACCCAACATCCCACTATGTAGGAAATTCTACAGCATTATCCGAATCAGTGTCGTATAAAGAAAGTCGGAGCAATCTGTAGCGTCCTGCCGGTAACTTCGTGTTTCTTGACGTTATAGTTCCCATTGTGCCCGTTTTTGTGAAAGTGACGTGAGGTGCAATTGAATCTGTCACAACAAAATGGGCTATTTCCATTTGAGTCCAATTAGTTCGTTATTAAATCACAGACTACCGGCTTCAATGGGTAACCATATTCATACACAACACATAGCATTTTAAGTAATATCGATCTTTTCGTTATATGCAACCAAAAAGGAAACCTGTTTTAGCGCAGGACTTCCGGTGAACTACAAAGCAAGTCTCCAGTCGGTTCGTTTTGCAATGGTGCCTGAAATTTATTGGAATACGTGAACATCATGCCAGTTATCGTTAAAGCATTTGTATTCACGCTCAAACAGTTCAGTAGTTAGATGCAGTCGTGCATGTGCCATAGATAAACTGTCTGGTCAACTCTTTCGCGATGAATTCGTCCGTGGAAACTGCTCGTAATTACTCAGCTGTACCACCTTTCCCCGTGCTGTCTCCTACTATGCAGACAGAACTGACCGCTTGGATAGCTATTACCCTGACCGTCTGTGTCGTGGGAATCTTCACCAATGTCCTCCTCCTTCGAGTCATGTGGTCAGCTGAACTGCAACGTTCCGGGGTGAGCTTTCTATTATTCCACTTTGTGGCTGTTAATCTCCTGATGTGCATCGTAACCACTCCAGTTGCCGTCATTCTCGTACTGCTAAAACGCGACGGATGGCACATCCCCAGCAACATATGTTACTACATCACCACCCTCAACACCATTAACATATCTGTGGTCAATTGGTCCGACGCCGGCTTGGCCCTCAACCGTTTTGTGGCGCTGTACTTCCCTCACAGCTACAAAACCTGGGCTACCACGCCGACCCTTGTCGTCATTATCGCGTGTGGTTGGATCATCCCCATTTCCCTGACCATGCCGTTCACAGTGGCAGCCGGTGGTCAGAGTGTCACACTCTCACCCATTGGACTGTGCTCGCTGATGCCTAACGGACAGTTAGGCATATTCCTGACTAGCTCGGCCAGTTATGTGCCCTACGGAATCTCGGGAGCTGGTGCTCTGCTAATTTTATGGAAGTGTTTTGACTTCTCCCGACCCAGAGTTGCGGTTGACAGGGCGGAAGATCGTCTTCATGAGGCAGGCGCGAGACGTCGTATGGCTCAGCGTCGACTGAATATGGCAAAAATGCTACTCTTTACCTACCTTTGGACCGGTTTTTGCGCGATCCCAGCCTATCTCATTATCCGCACGAATTTTCCTCGTTTATTCGGCCCGGTTGCCGTCTCCATCTTGTGGATTCGAACCTCGACGGCTTGTCAGTTTGCTTTCACCCCCGTACGTTAATTTGTATGTTGCTATATACTGAGGCTACAAAGATATGTGCAAGGGGGGAGGGCAAGGGATTGCCGAATTTATTTCGACTAAAAATAATTTCGAAGAGCTGATGTAGAATTATTTTGAATAGCTGTTTGGAGTAATTTAATTGATATACCGCGTCTCAATTATTGTGTTTCAGTGCATTCTGCTTCTGTCTAATCCGGAATACCAAAGGCGAGTCAAACGTCTCATGAGCTGCTTGCCGATGGCCGGCGAGGATCAAACTTCCCGAGGCGAGCCTCGACCTCAACCCGCGGGATCCGACAATCGATTCCAAACGGAGTCAAGTAACATGCGTCACAAATAGTGCCCGGATCACGACCGCACCAATACTTGTCATTTTATTACTGGAATCAACAATAGAGTAGACGGTATTCTTGATATGAGGCCTCAATAATCTGTATTCGAATAGAATGAACAATCGCGCAAAGCCTCAAAAGACCCATGAATTCATTATATTACCTGCACTTACAATTATAGCTTATTAATAAATTGCACATACCACAAATGCCCTTTCAACATCCGGGAAGGGTATGTATATAGTCCAATCAATTTAGAGGATTGTCATTATTTATCACTGCACGGACTGGAGACACCCGCGCAAGGTCAAGGGGGCGCACCACAGACCTTGGCTCGTTAATCAGTGCTTCCAAGAACTTGAACGGAACTAACATTGGCTCACTGCATTTAATTCTCGTAGTGGGTGTCATGACTCGATGTGGATGACGCTGTGGAGGGGGGGGGGCTGTTATATGTAAACTTACTGAGTAAAAGGTCACGCACAGGGGAGTCATCACTATTTTGCAACTTACAAACCGCAACCGGACAACCAAGGTAATAGTTCATCTGTCATCCTATTGGTTTTCAATGTGTGAAAACTAACACTGAGAGCTTTTTGCACTGGCCTTCGCAGGCCCTCGCCTGAACTGTGTGTCTGCTATCGATGAAATATTTTCTGCACTGGAAAGCCCACTTTAATGGCTATCCGAATCACTTTCAAAATCAAAATGCAGGTTGTTAAATCAGTTGTTTTGGAAAACCCAAGGACCAACCTTGTTATAGTTTGTCCCATGGACCGTATTTCAGATCTCCCTCAACTTTAAAGCGAATCTGAAAAACCAAAACAGCAAACTATAGATCTATGTCAATGTACTGTACAAGAAAAAAGTCAGAAATATTCAATCAATCGTGCACCACGAAATTGAGGGAGACCTTTTTAAAAAAAATGTAAAAATGTCCAGACTCAAAAGTGGTCCAGGCTAATAACTTTCTCAATTGTTATGCAATTGGGATAAGTTTAATTACATTAAAGAGACCAATTATTGCACCTCTTTTTTACTGAAAAATAAGGTTTGTTATTGCATTTTGGGTCTCCAGTTTTGATCTAAAGGTAGAGATGCAAGATTTAAAAAGTTGGCTGAACTTAACCCTGCGACGTTTTCTTTTTTCTCAAAACCAAAGTTGCCGTTTAACTGATTTTTTTCTTTTGGATAGGATAGCCCCATCAAATTACTACAACATACGTGTTGTAACTTTTTGTTGCTGACGCTCTGCTTCGAGAAATGCGAATCAGTTTTGACCTGGGTCAACGAAATTGGCAAAGTTTGCCATTAGCCGGGCCACGCTTAATTTCTAGGCGCTACCACAAACCAAAGCATAACACCTGTCCTGCTCCTGTCCCAACGTCGAACCGAGCAAATTTTTTACAGACTTATATATCTTCTTTCGAGATAAAGCATAACTTTTTTTTATCAGTTCATATAGGGTTACATTCAGCAATTTTTGTATTGTGCAAAAATGAGCCCCGCATCCGGTACATAAAAATACGTAAGACACATACATACAAATACATGTACATAAATACCGAGTTCGGGAATGCTTAAGACACATTTTGCTACGTTCACGCGCGCAAAGTTTACACATTAAGGACAAATGTTAATTCCAGTTCCTTTCTAGATCTATGAACTACAAATTATCTGCCCATAGGTAGGTCCTAAGACTCGTTGCGATGGGAATTGTGCGTGGCTTAGCGCAATATGGAATATTATTGTTTATTCGAGTGAAACTCCAACAAACCGCTCTTGCGCGCCATGCTTCCTCTTATAGAAAAATATGATACAGCTATTGTTAAGGCCACATATTAGACTACCTTGAGCCATAAGCTTAACTTGATCCCATTGTTAGTTTTTTCATGAAGGCTCCAATCTTGATGACTCCACAAAATTTGCATAAATCGTGATATCTCGATTCCCATTCTTTCTGACACAGTTCATCCTTTCGCACGTTCTAATATCAACCCAATTTACGTTTTGTTACAGCCCAACCATTCCCGAACCAGTAAATACACAAAAACGGCATACTGCCTAGCTGTGTCAAGCCAAGTGCCTTCCCCCTCACATGTACTGTCATTTAATCCGCGTAAAGGTCACACCAACTACAATGATCTGTATGCACATGAAGCTTAAAGTTCATGCGTAGGAAGTGCTTCGCTGAAGTACATGTATGACCAATAAGGATAAAATTAGAGGATCGATGGAGCTTTTTAGCGGTAACCAGCTTTCATCACATGATCTTGATAAATCAACCACATTACACAACGAAATCAATCTTAAAAGCTTTCAATAATGCATCAAAGAAACTGAAATTGAAAGACACTAGTGAAAAGTACTCCCCCTCCCCCGGTGGGTCAGATGGACCCCAGGATGTCCAGTCCGAAGGAAATCAAGTGGTGAGGCTTTGCCCTACAACCCTTTGAGCTTTCCCCTTTTGTGTGTTAATTTTCCATCTCAACTGTGTTTATTCAGAGCGCCCGTTTCTAAACGGACTCCAGTGCGACTTCCTCCGGATTCAGAATTCGCATTACCCGTAAGTGAACGCATAGACACAGTTATTTTGCCACGTCCAATGGGAAAAATTGATGCATGTTCGAATAAATTCTTTTTTTTGCAAAGAGCCCCATGTTCCGCAGAACGTTTCGCATAACGTAACGCAGCACGGTGAGTGGTACCTTCGCCAGATTCCTTCTACGTCGTTCTAAAAATAAGACCGTATTCTATTTTGCAAAGAACCAAACGATGGTGATTGGGGGAATATCGCCACGCACGTGGGTGATGGCGAAAAGGCCGCGCGCCTCCGGTCCATCATTCGTCTAGATGCATAGAGGTTGACGTCGCTCGTATTTGTAGCAGAGGTGGGTTAATTTCCACGCGGTTTCTGTTACGAAGAATGGATAATTACATCCGTGATAAAACTTCACCCCAAACACGAGGACATCACGGTCTACTCAATACAATGTTTTTCTGGACTGCAACAGTCAAACGAAATACAAACACAAATTAAAATTGATTCCTCGGGTTTAAATATCTATTAGAGCATGAATATGGGTCTCCGCGATGCAGCTCTTGTGATCGATTTAAATACTTGCTAAGTAGTGAGACAAAAGACAGGCGGCAGAAGCTGAAAGTCGTATTCGCCGTCGGGCTGAGACGGCGCACCTTCTTGAAATTCCAAAGTGATTGGGATGGCGAGTGTGAGCCGCATAGCATTCGTTCGAGTAGTGGTACTTCCGCAACTGGACAAATTACCTTGGACCCAATAGATGTTTAAGTGATCGCGGCGGATTGAGATAGCCAGATTTTGTTCATGCTCAGTAAGACCTGATTTTCACTGCGACGATGACACCCCAGCCAATCGGATCACCGGTTGCGTATTAGTGAACGAACGCATTACCCGCCAAGTTTCTCGAAACAGCATTACCAGTTTTCGCTGGTAATCTTTGTTCATGCTCAAGAAGAGTACCTGCAATGCAACCGATGTAATTCAAACCAACCACGCTAAATCCAGTATTCATGCTACTGTCTGTCTGTCAGCCTGCCTGTCAGCTTGTCTGTCTGTCTGTCTGTCTGTCTGTCTGTCTGTCTGTCAGCCTGCCTGTCTGTCTGCTATTTACTAACCGGGGTCAAGCTGGATTGGAGGATCAGAATCAGTCGGATATACAAGAATACAAGGGGTCGCTTTGTTTGCAAGTCGGTGACGGCTAAAGTAACAGTATTAACTGGCAACTGACACATCAGAATCAGAGCGAACGACAAAACCAACATGCGCGTGGTCTGCTCTCGGCGATGCGCTTGGCGAAGTCCAGCTGGCAACCTACGATCGGCCGCCGTTGAGGGCAAACGTAGGTTTGGATTCGCGCCCACTTGAGATCGCACAAGGGACTTGTATATCAGCTGTCTGGATACCACCAGCGCCGCGATGGTTACCAGACACAACGGGACATAGGTGTTGAACGCCAGGACCCCGACGGCATACCCGCTGCGGACCACCATGTTGCACAGCCCGTTGCGGTTCATGCGGAACACGGCAAAGTACTCGAAGGACGCCGGTCCGGTGGCAGCAGAAGATGCCAGGGCACAGAAAACGACCGCCGGCGCCTGTATTCGGAACATCATTGGTCGCAATGGACTTGGGATTAGTCAGCAAGGGTTTTGTCACTCACGCTCTACCGACGAACCATGCAGGGATTAACACTATCCTCCTCTATGGGGAATGTCTACCGAATGTTACTAAATATGTTTTTTTTCTTGTCTGTTATTCGTGCGGCCGCGATATGATTAGCCGTCCAATTTGTTGACTTTTAGCAGCCCAAGTGTGCTGCAAGAAAGATCTTCCTAGAATATTTGTGAACACGTGTTCGGACAGAGATGCCGTGCTCCAGAAAATGATTTGTGACATGGCCTATGGATTACTTGCACGGTTATAAACCGCGTTGATGATATTTTTTATGGTGCGCGAACTGTTTCAACTTTGCTGGCTTTACTTGGCTTTTCGGCACCATACCTGAATGCATCGACGCTTGAAGCGGTCGTAGTGGCGGGGCAGGAGGACGGCGACCATCCGGTTGAGAGCTAGCAGGGCCTCCAGCCAGCTAGACAGCATATTGGCGGTGCCTTGAAACACGAGATGATACCGACAGATGCCGCAGTCCGCGGGGTCGAGACCGTCGCGAGCCTTGGCCACGTAGTACCCAGCGCTAAACTTTCTGACCAGACTACGTGAGAAAGCATGTTCTCATGAGATCTGGTTCAGAACTGGCCCAGAATACCCCAGATCGGGCAAGAAATGACGAGAATGCTCCTCACGAGATTTTTTCGGATTTTCTCGCCAGAACCATGTGAGAATTCGGTGAGAATCACACGAGACCCACGCGAGGAGAGTCTCGCTAGATTTTGACCAGAATTACACGGAGTTTTCTGGCCAGAAATTCACCAGATATTTTTGTCGAGATTGTTCGCCCGAAGTTTCCCAAGAAATTGAGTGAATTTCAAGGAGACATTTTTCTACAAGAAAGCTCATTCTGATTTCCGTAAGTATAATTTTTCCGAGCAACGCTAAGTCAGTGTCGTGTGCAATTTTTCGAATCTTGCTTGTTGCTGTTTTTTACTTGCAGCGACTGATACTACCGTA
>LRSR01003618.1:0-26474 GCA_001579985.1 Hypsibius dujardini
GCGCCTAGGTCGTAAAAATCCGGAAAGATAACTTGGTCGGAAGTTAAAATTCTTAAATAGGGCGACAAAGATTAGAGATCTTGTAGGAAATTCATTAAACGTAATTGGAAAGCGAGTTGTACCCAACACACTATGGGAAAGGGACAACTCCTACACATTATAAAACCATAAATGTGTAGTGAGTTGTCCCGTTTCCACAGTGTGTAGGGGACAACTCGCTACAAGTAAAACTCTCATTGTTCTCAGGCGGCTTCTTTGTGTAGTGAGTTGTCATTGTCACCCCGAGGACTGTTTAAGTTGATGCCCCGTTTTTGAGAGTCGTGAGTGAGCAAGTCATCTTGAGCATCGATCGATCAAAGGCATGGTCCAGTCTGCGCGTCAGCCAATCAGTCGACGCGGTTTTCTAATATATTTGAAATATAGATGAAAAATTCCTAGCCACCTTTATCCCCCCATTTTATTTTTCTTTTCTAGAATACATGAAACAGAGTAAAAAAAGGGTTCTGGAATAGCTTTCAAACGGAAATTCTGTTTTGAACTAAATTCTTTTTTCAGTACAAGTCTCAAATTTTAAAATTTTAAATCACACTTAAGCTGAAATTTTATTTTAATTTAACATAGGCTTGGATTTAGATTTCGAACGGTAATCGTGAAAAGCGGATTTTAAGTTGTCTAACCTGCCCTTAAAATGGTATTTTTTTATAGTGTGATAAATAATTTTATATCGAAATGAACTGTAGGTTAATCATATGCCTCCACCCTCGGCGTTTCTTAACTTTGAATACAGTTCGCTAGTTATTGGGGGTCTCCGCTCTAAATTTTTAATCTCAATAAATTTCCAGAAACTTCCGTACTCATTTTAATGTACTCTGTTTTTGAAAAGCATAACAAATTAACAATGAACACAACTTAAAATGTTTTGAGCAAGTGGACAATTTGTATTGCTGGTTCTCATTTGAGGACGATATGAGAGAAAGATTATTTTTCAATTCGATGTCAGTAAACAACGTATTACCTCTGTCAAACTCCGCTTGGATTATTCCAGCGCTGATGAGATTGCCTTTAACAACGTTGATATATGAACACAGGCTTGGATCTATATTTCGAACGGTATAGCGTGCTAGGCCGTCAAGATTCGTCGCTTGATACGGGTAATAACATCCGCGGTGGGGCGTTTCGAAATCTGGATCTGCGGCAATAAAAATGTTTTAGAATACAACGCCCATAATTTTTAGAACAAAACATGTCGTGGTACCTGTTCCACCGAGCGAAACGCTAGGAACGCCTGGATAGCCTGTACAACTGTACATTTTGTTGATTTTGTTGATATCGATCGGGCTAAGGTGCCGTCTTTGGCCGATCTCCCTGCCGGAATATTGTGGTTTAGGTCGGATGGTCCACTGAGTTGAGTCAACGGCAAAATCGAACATCCCGTAATGGAGGATCGAACCAAAGTCGTAAGGTTCACCAAATGCGAGACTATTGTCGTATTTCTGAAACTGGCTCTTCTCGGCTGAAAAGGGATATTTCAACAGATGGTCAGAAGTAATATAGACGCAAGACATTTACCTACTTTTGGGGATGTTGTCGAAATTGATTTCGACGAAGTCGTCTCTGTCCGCGCGAGCTTGTTCGTGATAAAAACCTTCCAAAAAAAACTATTAGTTTGATTTTTCGCACTGGATATGGGAAAGAAGTTGTACCTAGTGCGTGCATCAGTTCATGCTGCGCAATTCCATAGGTTTGGTTTATAAAACATTCTAAATATCAAAAACGGTTACTTGTGTCCGAATATCGTGTTTTCACATTTTGTTTACGTGAAAGACTGAGCAAAACTTGCTGCTCTGCTTTGTGGTAGTTTCCAATGTAAGACGTACACCTGTCAAAGTCATGTACGTTTTAAAACTTCATGATTATTTAAATATTCTATTCATGCACTGTTCTTCATTTGAAAATTAAAAACTACAGCAAACTGAAAAATTGGGATTTACCGATTGGCATCAGCAATAATCAGCAAATATTCCGTTTCTGTGGTACGTTGAACAAATCGGATGCATGTCGAATTCTCGATGCCTTCCATGGCCTTCAACACTAAATCGTGCTTGTCTTGCTCGTACACTACAAACGTTGATTTCTTGAATGTCTGTTTGAATACATATTTCACAGAGACAAATATAACTTACCGTATGTCTTGGAGAACTGGAAGGGCACTCGATTATTTTTCCATCGGAGGTTTTCATCACTGACGCCGTTTCGACCCATGTTCTATTAACAGGAGGTTCATGAAATCCAAATTCATAAGGGGTGTGATGATTTCTTACCGGGGCACTGCCGGTTTGAAGAGATCTTGCATCAATCCCGAGAATGTCGCTCTCGAATAGAGGCACCTTGGATTGAGGTACATGACTGGAATCGTCGGGTGCCAAATCTGTCAAACGGAGAAAGCTATGATAAATACAATAATACACCAACTTTCATGAGCTTTCAGTACTGGTTACAAATACTAGCATTGGAGTGTAGAAAATTGCATGAATTACCGGGATCAAAGTTGTAGGCCGGACGACCCAGTACGGGAATACTGAGGAAAAGAAATGTTATAAAATTTATCACAAGCCCCAAGTTATTTCTACCCATTTTCAGGATCCGGAGGAAGTTCCAACAACAGCATCTCCCAATAATGCAGTACTCCGCAGAACATGTATCTCGTTAGTTCTGTACTGTCGCTCGTTGTATCATGACGAAAATATTATTTGAAAGACACACGAAAATCGACGTTTTTTTTATCAGCACAAAAACCACGTCACGCCATTCTATGAGCTTGTAATTGTAGACGGGGGTTGTGACGCGTCATTAGGAAAATATTTTGCTTTATTGGACCGGTTTTGTCGAATTTAATCACAATTGTGAGTGATTCCGTCCAACGAAAGCAGGTAGACTAACACTATCTGTGAAAGCCCGCGTGTAGCACATTTTTTTGCACATGAGATGTCTTTAAGTGTTTCAAGCAAAAGTAACATACTGAACGCTCACTCATCCTTACGAATAAAGCGTCAGAATAATTACTTACCAACAACACGATGTGAAACTCTACAGGAATTTTTGCAACCGCCAGAGTCATCAAAGATAATATGATATTTTAAAGATAAAATTGAACGCTTGGAAACACTGTAAGAACTAAGGAGAAGGCAACAATCCAGTTGTAACCAAACATTGAGTTCGATTAACCGACAGGTGCCGTCATACATACTTTTATTTACACTGAACCTCCGTTTTACTACAAACCACCATATTTTATCACAAACTTTGGATTTTAATTGCTTTTTGATGGTGTTTATATCAAAACAGAAAAGCCCGCGACGCTAACAGTGTTTTATTCCTCGGCGGCGGTTCCTTGCAAACCATGAACGGTAGATACATTTCTGATCAGTGGGTTTTGGGTTTATTCAAAAGCTAATAGTGATTTTTAGTAGTTTTAGGCTCAACTTCACAAGTTATTGGTCGTTGACCGCCAAAAAAAATAAAAAACTTTTTTTTCGGTAATGTTCGGCACATCCGCTAACTTTTGAGCTGCTGGTTAAAAAATCGCTATTTTAATAAGCGATTAGGCAATTTGGAATATCGTGTCAACAACCCTTAAGTCAACTAAAGCGCAAGAATTTATCCATTGAAATTTGAGGTTAAGACACCGCCGACGGGAAGGATTTCTATAACGTCATGTGAATTTCTCGAAATTAAAGACAAAGAGTTAGTACGCTACATACAATATAATACTAAACGATGTCGAAAATGTATGATAAAACAGATTATTTTTCGTATAAACCAAAACGGCGAATACCTCTTAAGGTAGCTGTGCATGTGATACTAACATCTGCTCACAAGGATTAAAAGCGCAACGCAAAATAACGAGAACTGTTACAACTCAGTGCAAAATGAACCGACCGTTAGCTAAATTTATCTGACAGACAAAATTATGTAAGCAGAAACACAAAAATCGTTAAGGATAGTTCCCTTTAAGGCGATTTCGGATATGCAAATCCAGTTTTGTAAAGCAGTTCACCATTCGGGCATGAACAAGGCCGTGTTCCCGTTGGTTCCACAGAGTCGCAGCAAAACAAGTGGTTGTCGCCAATTTGATACGACTGTCTCCGCACAAGATGCTTCCAGTTGGACAGTAGTAACCGGTTTTCAACATGTTATTTTTGAAACATATTTTCCGAAGGATTATAGCAGCTAAATCCACAGGGGATCCTTCCGTCGATGCAGTAAAAAAAGCCAGTTTTCGATTGGTTGCTCTTGAAGCGTGACTTGACAATTGGATCCTATCAATCTTCCCCACAGAGGGCACTTCCAATCGGGCAATAGACGTACCCAGTGCTAGATGTGTTACTCTTGAGGCTTATCTGGATGACAAAAGAGTATAACTGCAGCTGCTTTTGTGATTCGTTTTTCTTTTACTGTAAACTTTTCAAATATTTAATTCCAGTTTGTGGTTTTTAAATAACGAACACATTTTTTGATTCAATTATTTTTGATAAAAGGGAAGCAATGGAAACCAGAACTGTTTTCCTTTTGTTCAGGAATCTAATCTAAATGACGGTCACTGTGAAAAAAATTCAAACTTGGGTTTACAATCTCACAATTCCGCTGCACTTTTAAATGCTGTATACAGTAATTTTACGTTCTACAACTGTATTTCAATGTTGATTAAACGCAAAAGCTGAGAACTCTTATTTTCACGAAGTCTGAGGTTGAAAAAGGCTTGAAATCCAAGGTTGTCTACCTATGCGGAGCGGAAACGGCGGGGAAGCGAATTGAAAAAATTTCAAGGAAGCTTCCTTAGAATATGTTTGGCTTGAAGACGCTCTCAAGCAACGATTCTTATCGCTGTTTCACACTACATTTGTGGATTTTAAATTTTTCTAATTCGTTGGCAAAATTTTGAAGTGGGAACACTGTCCCAATTTGTTTAAGTTTATATTTCAATAAGTTTAACACCTTAAATATTATGCTTTGAAAATCAAGAATGTATTACAGTCCCCGGGACAAAGGCTTTGTAAACAGGTTTGTCTTTGGCGAATACGTAATGCCTAACTTTGAGGAATATGTGTGAATGACTTTTCCGAAAAATAAGTTTCTACCCGTTAGGTGCCGCATTTTGAAAGAAAAAAGTCGAGCTAGTAAAACATATCGAAAAAATCAGATTGTTTTTCAAATAAGTCTTTTATTAAGATATTCAAGCAACAGTAGAACAGGCAAGACACGTGAAATTCTTTTCAAATTACTACTACGTCCGAAAATGTGCAAGCCCGATATAACAGTTGAAGTTAACGGTAATATTTGTTCAATACTCGCAGTCGCCGCATACACCACTCGGACCCCAGAATTCTTTCGCCAAAAAAATCGGCAAATTCATTAAATCAAAAAATTATTGACAGAGTGACGTAACAGTTGTTCACATCCCATCCTAATTACCCTGAATCTTTTTGAACTAAACTATCTTGTAAAAGTTATATGTAAATACGGGCGGCTAAGGGGCATCTTAAATCATACGCAAAAAATATCAAAATTTTATTTGAATAACATGCCACACACAAAATATCTGAAAAAAACTTATTTTACAAGTATTTTTTCGCATGATTTAGTGACAGTGTTTTGAGAAGGTACTTACCAGACTTGGATATTTTGACGGCAGGAGGGAAAACTGAAGCAAAACGACATTTAAACAGTACCATAATTTTCTTCTTTTTAGCTAAGGCTGACCGAGCGTATTGACCACAGGGCATCCGTTGCAATAACAGAAATGTATTTCCCCTAAACTTTCCGCATTTTCTTGGCCGAGACCGTTGGCCCGCTGCATTCTGGTCACTTGGACTCATGCAATTATCGGCTGCCGCACCGATTACACTAAAAAACAGAAAACATAGAGCAAGAAACAGCTGTAATATTTTAATATGCCGCTGATAGCCTTGTGTGTCACGAAAAACGATCTAATTACGCGGTATAAAATCCGGTTTTACTTTTCGGTCTCTGGGTTATGTAGTTCTTACCGATTGGAAATTTTATTTCGACAAACAATGACTACAACAAAACGCCTAATTTTGAACACCAGATGATAAAGTAGTCTGCTTGCTCAGCTTTTAAGCGAGAAAATCATTTTGTGATGGTCATTACATTTCCTAAAACGTTTCAACACTCACTTCGGCCACCGCGAACTTGCAGTGCTACAGTCCGATGTGAAAATCATTCAAAGTTCTCGATTTTCTTCTTTGTGCGTTACGCGCTGCCGGCTCATTTACAACCGATTTTTATACTCTTCGCAGATAATCGCACCACCGTTTGCGGCATGTCACATTTGTTGCACTTCATTCAAGAATAACGCAAAACAGTCTGGATAATTTGAGAAGCAAATTCTCATTAAACTACACTGCTGAATCTGGGAACAATATGTAGTGTCACAAAAACAAGAAATTCCAAGATCATCAAACCAGAGAAGGTGAAATGCAAAACATTGTGTCTGTCGCGTGGAGTGAATTACTGGGTAGGAACTTACTTCTGGTACGAATTATTTTTTCTAGTTTTAGAACCCCTCTGAATTTCATTCTCTTCATAATTCCCATTCTGGGACGCCCTCTCATTCCTCTCGTTTCACCAACAGAACATTTCAAATAATTCTTATCAAACCTAATTTAAACTAATTTATTTTATTCATGTTGTCTTCTGAAATGTACTAGTTAAAAAAATTAACAGAAAAATTAGTTTTCAGTAAATTAGTAATTAAAATTTTTTTTTATTAAAAATGTGACATGCAAAATAGTTTGGACTGCCCAAAAATATCGAGTTAATTTGACGAGAGTGATTGCTTCCAGAAGGAGTTTTATCTTTCAGGCTTGTCGGTGCGCTCTGAGACGTCACTGAGCGCGCCTTGGGATCATCCTCACCACGCTACCGGTAAACGCTTTTTTACTGGTTCAAATTGCTATTGCATTTGCAAAATATTTAATGACGAAAAATTTCCCCAAATGTGCTGGAAATTACTCGCACAGTATGAGCCCAGGCGTCGAAACAATGGCAATGAAGATTTTGACAAATTCTGAGTCTCCTGTTCAATGGCATTTTTTGCTCCGATTCAACCTCTAGTCGGTATTACAACGGGCAGAACTATGAAAGCCGGACGCAAATGCTTTGAAATGGGCGTTCAGGGTATTGCCTTGAATGTTTTATTTAAGATTGAGGAGTAGGGGTTTGAATTTAATTGTGGAAAACACGCTGCTGGACAATCCCGGAATTGACCAGGGACAGAACATCTTGAAAATTTTAATGCATTCCGACATGATAAGATAAACCTGATGCGGTTCAAAAGCTAGCTCACTTTTCTTGAGCTTGACGTATTCGGAGCTTTATCAAAATTATGCCCAGCGGGGGTGGGGCTAGGACAATTCTTTGCCAAAAGTAAGTCTCTAGGCGATACCCAATATCGTTTTGTTATTCGGAATTGCAAAAGTCATTGTCAGCAGGTCTGGACTTGCAGCCTGTCGAGCAAGTCCGAATAAGCAACGGGGCTTCTCCTTCGTTGCACCAATACAGATTGTTTTCGTTCGACCCATTGTGGTGACATCTAGAGGGCAGATTTCTACCACAATAGGCTCTACTGGTGTTCCCGCAGCAACCAACCTCTGCCACCACTTCTGTAGAATGATTTGATTGTGAACCAGCACAGCCGACGCCCTTCAGCAATGCCTGATCTTCCACGAAGTCCTGGTGTGATTTAAAACTGTAATCACATGTGTAAAAAATCATCAGCCTCATGTTTCTAGCAGATCCGACGCAATTCCCAGCATTTTGAATGGCTCCATGAATGACGGCTGCAGGACAAAAGATACGCTGCATTCGCAGATTGCCCGAATCTCCCGTGATATATCGATACCCCGACAGGGTTTCTTGGGAATGGCGCAACTATTTCCGAGCGGTGCGAATGATTCAGTATAGAATGCTTGTGTAATGCGTAGGGTTCCGCCATCGAAGGGTCCAGAGCAAGCCAACAAAACTGGTTCACCGGCTGCAAACTCTGCGATGTATCTTCGGGATGCCTGAAATTTTGAAGAAGCTTTGACGCATAAATTACGAAATCAGCGTTATCCGAAACACAAGTTAGCACTGTTACCACTAGTAAAGCGTCCCAGGAAATAATTAGTAAGGTCGCCCTCACGAATGCATAAGATTTTGATAGCATAATAACGATTTCACTCGATTATGATTGTATGGTTAATATTTGAAACTCAACGTTACGCGACAAAGTCATTTAAGTTGTTTCCTGTTGACAGTGTCAGTACCGGTTACAACTGGTGCCGATCGTATTTTTATAATTGCTGTTTAAACTAACGATAAATACGTTTAGTAATTCAGTCACAATCACTGGTAGATTGCTATCAAGGCCCTGTTTAGCAGAGGACATTATCATTTGAGAGCCAGGAAAATCAGCTGTTGCTTGCTTCACGAATCGAAAATGGAGTTTTCATTTTCTCTAAGTCATTTGATTAACCATGGGGTGCATACTTGGTGCTCAATGTTTTCTCACGCCTGACCAATTCAATACCATCAATTAACTTTGTCCAATATCTTACAGTACATTCTAACTTTTACCAAATTTTGCAACAGAAGGTTGTTGATGCAATGTAAGATGACTTGGGTTCAATCAGTTTTGATAAGAAAGCCAAATTAATCTTGGCCTCTCATTATTCATGCATTTTCAGACCAAATACATGTACAACATAGATTTTCCAGAGTTTTATTACGAGAAATCTAGGCTCGATCGAGATGATCATGTGGAAATCAACTTGTCAAACATCAGGGCAGGTGAGCAAACAAAATCTTAGCCAAGTCACGTTGAGTGACATGCGGAATATTTCATGCTTTAGATGACGTGGTTCAGTTCTAGAAATATCAACATACCACATTCTTTGGCGAACCGTACGATTACGGGTCCATCATGCATTCCGGGAGGTACGATTTTGCTATCCATCCTAGAGTATGGACCATCAGATCCAGAGAAAAGTTCTACGACCAAGAGATTGGCCAACGCAAAGCGGTCAAGGTATCACGAGGGGCATTCCCAAAAGAACTAATGATGAATTCGATTCCTATGTTTTGCTCTTACTCCCAAAACGAGTTGGCAACTAATTCAAAGCACTGTCTTTGACAGGGCAAGTTTAGCAGAGCAATAATGAATCGAAGAGCGCAACTTTTTATATATATGTGTCTTGGTGCCTCTTTTCAGAAGTTAAAAGGTAACTGTTAAAATCAAATTTTTAAAAAAATACAGATTGTAATTATTCTGCGGAAGTTGATCAAAATTGTCTTTGATTGGCCGTTACAAATTTTTCCGAAAATAAATTGCTAACAAAAACTAGTCTTGATTTTCCAGACTCTTGCTATACGACAAGTTATACACGTCCGAATTATCCGCGTCAAAAACATGCTGTCAGCTCCGCCCGATGTCTAATTTTGTCACGGTTGCGAAGACCAAAACGCAAAACTAACGTACGTTGAACGTAGTAGACAAGTGATTATAGAACGTCTTTATGTACGAACAACATCTCACGAGGAAATCCAAAGTTCGCAAACAGAACTGGCACAAGAGTATTTTTAATAGGTTAATACGTATCATACGGCAAAACGGGCTCTGTCGGGCAGCATCGATGAGATTTGCGCTATGTTGTGTTGAAAATTCAGTTAAAAAACTAGTTTCTTGTCGAATATAACCTCAAAAGTAAATTTGTATAAAATTAGTGTCCAAACAAAGAACCGGCTTTTGGTAACACAACCTTTTCTTCAAAGAATAACAAAATATTAACACCCAGTCTCTCTTAGATTCAGGTAAGTCGTCAAATGAGAACCAGTACATGAGGGGCGTGGCTAACGCGCAGCAAAAATGAAAAGGACTGATGTTGATCAATAAAGAAACTTCTTATTCCAACACGTAGTTGGCCAACATTCCTTTCTTCTTACAGCTCTTTTCAGTTCGGGTGACATCTCTCAATTTTTTTTGCAGCTCAGCAACATACGCGAGGCGTGAGAGCTGAACATGAAACTGTGGGATATATTTTGTCTTCCCGTACTGTACGGCAATTATTTTTATGCTTCAGCAGAAAACGGAGCCCGAGCCAAGGGTACTTCTACTGTTGAGCAGGCTTTTTTCAACCCTCGCTGTCCATTGTTTCTTTCTGAGGGTATTTGAAAATTACTGACTGTCGCATTCAGAAAGATTTGTAAACTCAGCGACACCGAGAAGCGCAGATCAGATACACGACGATGTTACTCTTGTGCTGAGCAACTTCCCTGAAGTCAACGATACCATAAAAATTTGTATGAGTCAGTTTTAGGTGATGCAACTATACTTTAATCTAGATAAAATATGTTATCCAAGGGTTTCATTCGTGACGGCGAGAGTCTAAATCTGACGATCGGTGGATGGCCCGGACAAATACTCAAGGTTTTTATTTCACATCCCAAACGTAAGGAATGTTCTTCCTGTCACATATAACTGTAAACACGTTCACTCCTTTCTTTTTTAGATTTCGCGGACGACTACTTAGTCTTGGCTTTTCGAGGTAAATTACCACCGTGTTAACCATTCGTAGCTGGTCAACTGTATATAGATAGATACAGAGCTGTAACAGTATTTCTTCTAATTGGCGAGACAGTTTTCACAGGAACTGCTGTGCAGTACGGAATTTATTACACAAATATAAAACACAGTCTGGAGCAATTGATTTGTTTTAAAGATTAAAAGTTTAGAGGGTGCTTGCGTTTAATTGATTTGCCACATGAATATAAGGAATAAAAATTAAACAACCATGTTAAAAACAACTTAAAAACTGTATTTGGTTGCGAACGGTAAGTCGGCTATCGCAACTGTTTCAATCCCATTGCCTTCAAAATCTCTTCAAAACAGGATTCAAAAAGATATCTTAGAACAAATTCATGATCACAAATCAGAGGTGAAAAGACCATAAACGAATCCATAATTCGTGAAAAAACAAAATGCAATTTCTTGTTCGCTTTTGGTAGGACAATCCACCTGTATCAGCAGTACCTACATGGGAGAATGTGTCCATAAAGATACTTAATGTGGACTAGGTTTTAACAAAGACGGCCAGGGTCAAGGAAAGTGTGGGATGTTTCGGAGCATGACGGTTTGCTACTGTGACACGTGCTTAACGTCCTAGAGCCCAACTAAAATTGTAGCTAAAATAATATATATGCTGTTACAAGTTTCCTCCGGTTCTAGCATTCGCTTATTTCATATTTCTGATGCGCTTGGCACCAAAATGCTATTTTGTTTATCTACTCTGATGGGTCCCAGTTTCGTCAAGGGCAAACTGGCACCTTTTTTGACCGAGAATGTTCGTGGGTCACCGAGAGAACTTTCACTGACGAAGCCTTTTTTGATTTTAATATTCATTTATCTTGATAGTGCGTCGAGTTTGCAGAATTGTTACGGTTCTCCCAAATTTAAACAAGTTACTTGACACCTTCAAGCCCATATTTACATTGCAGGTAATTTTTTTTTCAGAAAAAATTACGGATTTTGAAATAACAAACTTTTTTAGAAATTCAACACGGTGCTTAGAAAATATTCTTTCAGGCTTGATTCAAAGTAAGCTCGGCAATTTACAATGAATTTAGGAATATACAAACCACCAGGTATCCCCTAATTCTGATCTTCGTTTCGTTAGGTGGGGCTTTGGTTCCAGGTGAACTACATAGACGAGCATGAGTTTCACCAAGTATTGGCCATCGGTCCTTGATTGTGTTACAGTTTGTAGAGCCTCGTACAACAGACCACGCCAACTCCATTGGCTACTTCTATGTCAGACAATGTATGGGTTTGGCTTCATACCGAAAAATATGGTTCACTCCTCCAATGTAGCGTCAACCTCTTTTTCAATTACCGGACGCAGTTTCATTCAGAATTTGATTGTCAATCTGGTCGTTGATCAAACAAGAAAATCGGTAAACGATATTTGGGCACAAGACACTAACAAAATGGAGGCCACTGTAGTTTAGCTCTACAACAGCCACTTACTGTTCAAAGCCGTAGCGCTACACAAAATGTTTGCTGACTTCGTCAGGTCAACGCCAAATAAAATTTTGTGTTTGAAACGGTTAAGCAATCAGAGGTCTACGATAGTTAAATGTCCAAAAGGCAAAATATCGGATGGAGAGTGAAAACAGAAGGTAAAATTGAATTCCCGAAAGTGAAATTTTTGTTGTACCTCAGTGTACCATTTTACACAATTGTTCATCCCAGTCTTATCCTGGAATCTTGAATCGTTTAGGCAGGCCAGGGACTGAAAATATGACACTTAGCCGTTTTGCCCCAAAAAAAATAGGGAAAAGCCCGCCTGTTTTTAATTAAAATCAAGTAAATCACTTAAAACAGGGTATCCTAATATCTATACAAGCAAACAAACGTCGCTCTCACTGACAAGGGAATTTTTACTTGGGTCAGTTTGAGAACGGGCCCAAATTTTTTTTATGGGTACGTACTATCAAACCATGATTTTAGAAAATATGACTGATCCCCTCGGTTCCCTGTTCGAGATGGAGATGGAGAAATCTGGGAAAATTCTTATTGCAGCAGCCGCTTTAAAACTTTCACCATAGCATTGATTGATTGAATTACGAAAATTATTTGGTTCGTTTACTCATTTAACGGTTCAGGCAAGCAAAAATCGATGAGCAAATCAATCGACAAACGAGTCGGGGCCACAGAAATGGTAACCAGCATCTTCGAATTCGTTCCAACAACTGTTAAAGCAGAGAGCTTTATTACACCAACCGCAACGGATAAAATAACAGGCTTGACAATTAAAGCAGTCTTCCATCAAGCTGACACTGTCAAAACAGTAGTTGTTCATTGTCTGTATTTTTTCCGGTCTCTTCTCGTGATATCCGGCCTTGAAGAAGCGTACTGTATTTGCGGCTGGTCTTGTTTTGTGTTTATAAAACACATCTGCATGCAGTAGAGGAAACAAGGTATAATGTCATAATCAGTTGTTAATGGCTTACCTCGTATATACTCCGCAAGTTCTCTCTCGTGGTTTATCACTCTGCTCTTCTGCCGAACATTTTCGCCGTACATTTGAAGAAGCAACTCAATATCATTTAGCGAGTTGATTTTAACTATTATTGCGAACAATGAAAGCAATGCAACATATAGTTGAGGGCAAAGAATTTGTAAAGCAGTTCGAATGTAGTATACGACATGAAAAGGTTTTGCAAAGTCTCAAACAACCAGTCTGTCAAAATCATCAGACAATCAACCAAATAATTTAATTCCACATTTGCGATTTGGTGAAATGGAGAAGATTGCTGATGAACGTTTTTCGATAATAAACGTCAGTGTACTGTGCTGAATCAATCAATCAACGTTATTGCGAAAGCGTTAAAGTAGCTGCCTCAGTAGACATTTTTCCTGATTTACTCCATCTCGAACAGGGAACCGAGGGGGACCAGTCATGTTTTCTGAAATCATGGTTTGATAGTACGTATTCATAAAAAAAGTTGGGCCCAATCTCACCCTGACCCAGATAATATTCCTTTGTGAGTCGTGTGTTTGCAAATCTGCAACTTACAAACGGAAAGCACTACTAACCGTAGCCCTAATGATCACAGATAATATTTCAGCGATATGAATGTACTACCTGACAAAATCATTGCAGAACATAAACACTCACATCAGGGGTAAAAATAAAGTGCTACTGTAAACAAGGACTAATTTACGTGACATTACTATGAGCGGCAAAGCAGGATAAATAAAAATTAAAAATTCGCCCAAGCGAAGTCCAACAGAAAAGAAGTGTTATTTACCTCTAGCGCTGCTTCCCGACTTTATGATCGTCCCGTTAAGCTTGAAACCTGGACATGTATTTCACTGTTACTATTAATTTTTATACGCTATTTGTAATCGGGTGCATTGGTACTGGTACCTTCGTCAGGGTTGCCCAAATATTGTCCGGTCCATGGTGTTGCACTGCCGCATCGGTTCTCGTTATTTGCCTCTTTGCAGTCGGTCACGCCGTCGCATTGAAAGTCTTTGCTGTCAAAGAACGAACAGGTCGCAGTAATATCTGAGGGACGGCTTGTGTCCAAGTAACCTTGAAAAAGTGCTGTAAAGTAGAAAAAGCATTGCATTTGTGAAAAAAAGTGCGACGGTATTATTACATTGATTTTACCTTTCGGACCGGTGATCCATCGCTTGTCAAACGATAACGGAACCTGTTTCGCACACTCTAGGTCGTAGTACTTCCATGAAGGGTCGGTGGTTAAGTTCATTAGCTTTGTCTCGTAGCCATTGGAAGTGCAGTTGGTTTTGCACGAGTATGTCAAGTTGGAGTAAAAGTAGCAAAACCATTTTGGTGCATTGAATTCACTTAGCATGACACGGACCAATGGAGGAGTCGTTTCTTTTTCTCCTAAGTAACATGAGTTGTCGTTATGTTCGTACTTCTATTCATCGACAAATGGCGAACAACAACGACTAAAAAAATGAAACAATAAATTTATCTATTTATGCCAAGCGCTCATATTGTACACCAGTTGATATCAAGGGCAATATCACTGGATTTTTTCTTGAAAAAACTACAGCTCTAAGTCGTGCGAGATGGGTGTCAAACAAAAAGCTGAGAGATGGATCAAAACCATATTCCCGATTTCGAAGCCTTAACTCAATTGATTTAGTCGACGATTAAAAAGTGGGGCAAACAAAATTTAATACTGAAAAACTGACAAGCTTCGATGAGATATCTTAATTAAAACTATCTGGGATCACGAAGTCCTCGTTTCGTTTCGAATTCCTTGCAGCAGTTTCTGATTTTCGGGTACTGACGGGCAGTGACTCTTTATCCGCAAAGATTTTTATAGTTTTTATTCCATTGCGCAAAAAATACAGATGTCTGGAACAAGTCTCTTCAAAAATTTACGGGTAGCATTTCTACTATTTCTATTTCTAGTTGGGCATTTCTATTAGAAGAATTTGAATCGCAACCAAATGCAGTTTTTAATTTGTTTTTTTAACATGGTTGTTGAGCAGCTATTATTTAATTTTCATCCCTTTTATTCAGGTGCAAAATCAGTAAAACGCAAGCACCCTCTAAGCTTTCGGCTTTCCATCTATCCACATACAGTTGATTAGCTATAAATGGTGACAATTTAGGTAATTTACCTCGAATAGCCAAGAGATAGTTGTCGTCCCCGAAATCTAAAAAAGAGAGAAGTGAACGTGCTTACAGCTATATGTGACAGGAAGAACATTCCTTACGTTTGGGATGTGAAATAAAAGCCTTGAGTATTTGTCCGGGCCATCCACCGATCGTCAGATTTAGACTCTCGCCGTCACGAATGAAACCCTTGGATAACATATTTTACCTAGAGTAACGTATAGTTGCATCACGTAAAACTGGCTCATACAAACTTTTATGGTATCGCGGACTTCAGGGAAGTTGCTCAACACAAGAGTAACATCGTCGTGTATCTGATCTGCGCTTCTCGGTTTCGCTGAATTACCAAATCTTTCTGGAAGCAACAATTAGTAATTTTCAAATACTCTCAGAAAGAAACAGTGGACAGCGAGGGTTGAAAAAAGGCCTGCTTAACCGTATAAGTACCCTTGGCTCGGGCTCCGTTTTCTGCTGAAGCATAAAAATAATTGCCGTACAGTACGGGAAGACAAAATATATCCCACAGTTTCATGTTCAGCTTGCAAATTAAATTGAGAGATGTCACTCGATCTGAAAAGAAAATCGTCTCAGAGTAGTAAGAAGAAGGGAATGTTGGCCAATTACCTGTTGGAATAAGAAGTTTTCATCATCAACATCAGTCCTCTTCATTCTTGTTGCGCGTTAGCCACGCCTCTCAGGTACTGGTTCTCATTTCACGGCGTATGTGAATCTAACAGAGACGGTGTGTTAAGAAATAGTTCTTTTTTTAAGAAAAGGTTGTGTTACCAAAAACCGGTTCTTGATTTGGGCTGCAATTTTTATACACATTTTTTTTCAGGTTATATTCAACAATAAACTGGTTGTTTATTGAATTTTCAACACAACATAGCGCAGATCTCCTTGATGTTGCCCGACAGAGCCCGTTTCGCTGTATGATACGTATTGACGTATTAAAACATTTCTTTTACCAGTTCTGTTTGCGAACTTTGGATTTCCCCGTGAAATATCATTCGTAGATAAAGAATTTCTATAAGCACCACTCTACTCCGCTAAACGTACGTTATTTTTGCGTTTTGGTCTTCGCAACCGTGAAAAAATTAGACATCGGGCGGAGCTGACAGCATGTTTTTGACGCGGATAATTCGGACGTGAATAATTTGTCGTATAGCAAGATTTTGGTAAATCAAGACTAGTTTTTGTTTGCAATTTATTTTCGAAAAAGCTTTGTAACAGCCAATCAAAAACAATTTCAATCAACTTCTGCAGAATAAGTACTTTTCTGTCCATGAGTTTGAAGCTGGTTTTAACCTGTCTTGTTCCATTTACAAAATGTAGGAAAATATGGGTAGGTCGAAGACGGACTTTTGGACTTTTGGCGAATAATAATAGCTCGATGATTCTGGTGCAGACAGAGCAAAATTTGCCTGCATGCCGGTCTGAGTTAGCTGGATTGAAGGATCAACGAAGCAGCTGGATTTTCTATGTGTTTATCACATCAATAATGGGCGGCAAAGCTGTCTACCATAACAAACATTCTTTAATAGCAGCATGCTCCAGGTAATCCAACAATAACTCGTTGACGTTTAACGGCGTTGTCCACATTTCACATCCTCGCGAAACGCTGTGAGACCGTTTTAAATATTGACTAGTCACAACTTACAACCCATATTTTGCATACAAAATGCGCAGCAAGAGCGCATTTACTACGAATTTTTTTTAAATTCAATGCAACAATAAGAACACGTCACTAGTTGGAAATCATACGTGTATCGTGAGATAGGCTCTTTTGTTGATTCCGATCCCATGGTGCCTGTCAGAGATAATTCGACAGTAGCACTGTCAATGATGTGAAAACTCGCCTAACTTTCAGTTTAATCATTATTCATAAGTGGGAAATTATAGATCTGGAAAATAATTCAAAATGTTCAAGAAATGAAAAAAAATTCTCTGCAATTTGAGGTGCAAAGCTGTAAGCACCCTGTGGATGAAACGTTTGTGGGAGTTATCGAAGAAAGATTCATTCCAGTATTATTCTGATTGTGCTCTCTCTCTTTTGCTCGGCGGTTGTTGAACCAAACCTGAAGATGACAGGTAAATTGTGTACATTCAAATTATTTTTTCTCCCGTTAGCGTCTCTGACCTGTATAGTTTTTTTGGGCAGCGATAAATCCTTCGCAAGAGCTTCCTGGTCATCACGATTGGGATACTGATTGCTACTAAATGCCGCTTCCAGCTTTTCACGTTGCGATGAACTAAATATGGTTCGAGCATGTCTTCCTCTTGTTTTGTTGTCCGCTGTTTTATCGGATGAGGTTTCGTTCAATGTGCGACCCTCCCCTACGGATGATGTACCTCTCCCGTTACCATCAGGATTTTTTTCGCTTTTAGTGGTAACGCTGACAGGTTTTTTGGTTCTGTTTCCTTGGAATAAAGAAGACATTTTTCCACCTGCCAGCTTACGGTATGCAGTTCCTTTTATATTTCTCTTACCATTACAACCATCACAAAAGCATACCGTAGTGCTTCGAAACTGACCACACTCTCCACCGCTCAGCTTGTCCTTCTGGCAGAAATTCTGGCATGCGGAGTCGTCTTCACATTCCCCAGAATAGCTCTCGCTGATGCAGCGTTTTGGCGTAGTACCCTCACAGGTTGCGAATAAAATCAGGAAAAGCAAAGATAAAAAACTTTCTAACATTTTGTGACTTCACGTGGCAATGAAGTTGTAATGGAAGGCCGAATTCGGAAGTGAGTCAAAAGTTAGAACTTGAAATGTTTCGCTCTTATTTCTCCGAACAGCGGAACTACTGTTCCTCGCTGCTATACCCCGTCGATATATCTGTCTGCAGTTGGTAAGAAAAAACCAGTATTTCCAGTGACTCAGAGATATTGCATTTGGTTGCCCAATTCTTTTTTTGCTATCTATGAAATAGACCGCCTAAGCTGACGTACGGAAGAATTTGTTTAACGGGTTCATCAAAGTTTTTGTCAAAGAACGCCAGTCATTCAAGGCAATTGAATAAGAAACTCATTTCCTGACTATGGTTGGTATGCTGAAGGGCAGCTGTAAGTGACCACAATGTAAAAGAGGAGAAACATTTTAAGTTAAATAAAAAATTGGAAGTAAAACCATAAGACATTACAACAAAATGTGAAGACTAATTTTTGTCGTTTTCAACAGATGTTGGTAAAACATTCACCTTTTTTATCAACAAAACCTTGCCTTCGGTTGATTCAAAACATTCTATCGCCAGCTAGCATTTCCTTGTCTGGCTAAATTCCCATGCATTTCTGTGAGTCTCAGTCACTGGTTGTGATCGTCTTGAACGTAGTTCGACAACTCGTGAAATTGGCATAATAAAAAACAAAAATTTTGTATGAATTAATTAGCGCGTTCTATCCAGTAACACCAAGTCAACGCGCAAGCTGCTAATTCCCGCTAACATTACTAGAAAAAACTGTTTAGGTTATTGTTTGATAACTCGAACGTTATAACAATTTTTGGTGAATTGACGTTGTATATATATTGTTATATATTGTAACCATTTTCACAGTTACAATACGGTTCCTCTTTACCGTTTCTGTGCTGCTCAGCGAAGTATGACGATCAAGGCTGCGCTCAGGCCTGTGTCGCTGACAGTTTAGACTGCGGAAATGCGGCGATCTAGTCATTCAGTCAGTAGTCACCATAAATTTATGTTTTTCCTTTATAGCCTAATCTTGCTTCTGCTGCCAGCTTACGTGAGTAATTATGTTCATTTTTCACCCACTAAGTTGTCTCAGTGATTTCATAAGAAATATTTTTTTCACGTATCATGTAAACAACTTAAACTACAACTACTGCAGTTCGATTTGATTTTCATGATTGGTTCAATATATATATAAGACCACACTTAAAGTAGTGGCAACCGTACTCTTACACATCTTCCCTTTGATGCTATGGAAATGAAACCAATTTTACCTTCTAAAGAATGCATTTAGCACCTTGGTTGAGAAATTTCGTACAGATTGGATGAGACAAAAAGAGCTGGGGCCAGTTTCCCTAGTCATTATTTTTGGCCAAAATCAAATAAACATCTTCGGTTCAGCAAAATTATTAAACAGGTTTTCTCTAAGAAAGAAGTAAAATTACACTTGACTCCGTTATCCCATTACCACTAAATTTTTTAAACAAGGTGCGCTCCAAAGCGCCCACCGAGCATGTGACATACCGCAAAGTGAAAGTGAAACAGTCGCGTGCGCTTTTATTGTGAAAGATAAGCTCATTTAGTATGTACCACGAAACCTGACTATCCGGTTATCACAAGTAATTAACAAAATGTTGATGATAGAATTGTTGGTGCTCACTCCAAAACACAGTGGCTAGCATGTGAGAGCGCATTTTGCTGGAACAAGTTCCCTACCTGTAAGTTAAAGTGCCTGCTGTCATGAGCGAAAGCTACAAGATAGTATTGGAAACAAAGGACATCTGAACCGGTTATACGTTTCAAGCAGTTGAGTGGTGACGCTAGTGCTCACGTTTCTTATATTTGACGAACAGATGCATACTGGTATTTGCCCGTATGATATGCAGAAAGCACGACAATAAGAAAAACGATTGCCATCGATCAGTAGTTCCTGTTAATCATTCGAACCGGTAAATTTTCCGCTCGAATATCGATGTTGCAAATTCGCATGCTACTGCGAGTGATGTATAAAATGTTCGTTATAATTCATACCCATAGTTTTTGTAGTAGGCTGGAGGACTAATTCGATATCAGTTATTAATATTTTCACAATCGTTCCAAGACAAGATCTAAAAGGAGACTCATAGAATTTGAAGTGCTGCCTGCATTATTTCAATCTAAAACAATGTTAAATTTCATTCCGACTACTGTGGTGTTGCTTGTCGTCTATTTATGGCAACAATCGTCGGGTCACCCGATACAGAAGCACAACGTGAAACTGCGGCCAGGTTAGTGCACCTTTTGTGTCAAGTTAGATCGCTTTTTGTATTAATAGAGCAACCAAATTTCACCATGCAGACTGGCGGAAAATGATTGGTGACAAGGTCTACGATTATTCAATCAAGAAAGCAGCAGAAAAAAGGAACAGCTCGCTGTTTGAGGGCGACATTGCTGGCGTAGATGTGGACCAGGTAAGTTCACTCTTGAGGGATGACACTGATTAACGGGATTCACACTTCAAACATACCTGAATTACATTATTCCAAGCTTTATTCAACAAGCGAAGAACTGAGTGAAAGGCCAACAACAGAAATTTTAGTTTTCGACGCTAATTTTGTTATTCCAAATAATTTTAAAAATTAGTAAAAATCAATTAATTCATTGAGCTATCTATTGATGTGTCGGATAAAATGATGTGCTATGATCATTCGCACCAGATGGATCCGCTCTCTGGCTTCCAGTAAAATTGTGGCTTTGACGGATCGATTCCAGATGACATTTTGGATTAGCTGGTTCAGAACGACGTAATATTTACAACTGCTTAACAAAACACGATCGCGTCTTACCTACAATAGTAAAGCATGCACTTCAGCGTTGATTTTCTCGGAAATGATGTTTTAGGCTCTCGGTACGTAGAGACCCACAGGCTCCTCCTAATTGGCCTGATAATGTCTAAACTTTTTTTCAATAGTTCAAAGGAGATTCCTCAACTTAATGTTCCAAACTCATTTCCGATGCGAAAGTCAAGATGAATGGGTTTGAATGAAACCCTTTATTTATGAGAGTTTGTTTCAATCGATAAAAAAACTGACAAAAACAGCCAAAAAAATTATTAATGAAAATGAAAGTCCAGTTTCTGGAGAAATTATTGACAGTATTCTCAATTTCACGACAGGTTGACGTTACTTCACTCGCTCAAAATGCAGTCCTGGATAAGGACAAGCTCTGGCCAGGCGGCGTGGTGCCTTACAGAATTGGGAATAATTATTTCAGTAAGCCAAGTTTTGCAGGCGATGACAAACTACGAGCAGCGCTAATTCAAAACGGATTTAAGAAAAACAACATTTTCAACTCCTCAGTTTCGTGTTGCTAACAGAAATGTTTTCGTTACTAGCGGATGATGAGAAGAGCGTAATAACATCAGCACTGGCAGATCTTTCGTCAAAAACCTGTCTAAAATTCATCCCACGCACAGATGAACGAAACTACGTGATATTTGTTAATGCCAACGATGGGTACAGAAGTAACCTTAAAATCATATTTATTTGTATGCGTTAATTTTTTCCATTAAGTTTTTTATACCGGTAGTTGCTACTCGTACATTGGGATGACTGGGCGACAGCAATATATTAATCTCCAGCGAGGATGTGTGACGTACCACGGCGAAGTCCAACACGAAGTGATGCACGCGTTGGGCTTTAATCATGAACAGACTCGTATGGATCGCGACGACTACATCGATATTATTTACGATAATATCATATCTGGTAAGAAATTCCCTATTAAAAACGACCACATCAAAGAGTGACTGCCCAACTAAACTTGAAATTACATTTGGGATTACGATGAGAAAATCCCGTCATGATAAGGTAAACATTTTGGAAGAGGTTAGCCTTGATAATCACTCTAGTTTTACATGTTTCCACGCTCCTGATTTTTTTTCAACACATGTCGGTCATTTCCGGATAGTTTACGTTAAACTTTAAATTAAGCTTTTCCGATATTTTTTCATTAGGTTTAGATACAGCAAAACGTCAATAACACATGACACATTTGGGATTTTTCGTGGGCATGCCCCGTCAAAAAACATGATAGCACAGGTGTTGACTGGTCAGCAAAATCATTTAACTTGCTTTGCAGTATTAACGAACAATTGGCCGTTAGTCTTAGTTCCGTCGAAACCCGTTTCTTTACGAAACTGTCAGAATAATGCAGCCTCAAATAATACGTTGTTTCTAGTTCCAATTAACGGGACCAAGAAGAATACATACGGATCAAATGTTTTGCCTCAGATATTACCAATTACCAAATTCCCAATTTTTGAAAAAACCCCGAAGATCTTCGTTCTTCACGTTTCCCAACTACGAAGAACCTGAGTGAAAAGTGATGAGTAATGTACCTAAACCAACAATAACTCTCATTTCCCTGTTTTTATACCACTACATCTTTGGATATCTCGAGTATGGGACACATTATATTCAGGCGTTGTCTTAATATCAAAGCAATAGGACAGAATTTGTTCAGATTTCTATATATAATTCGAGGCAAAGCAGATTTATCATGACATGTTTAACCTGGCATCAGGTTTTTTGAAAATGTACGTTTCTTCGTTTATCAATAAGCTCTGTACTACGTTATATGGCGCTCCTAGTATCATTTATAGCGACTGATATCAGCCATAATGTATACAAAGGATCCGTTCTAAAATAAATACGCTTTTTCTTTGCAATACCGTACACAGATTGGCAAACTCTTCCTGTTTCATATGTGCTAAATGCGTCTGCCTATGCTACTAACTATTTCTTATAAAGTTCTACGTTCCTAATAGTTCCTTTAGAAACTGGATATCATAGTTAAGAGAGAATTCAAAAGGAGATGAAACTGACATTTCGGGAAGGGAAGATTGTAGCATGTTTTAATGTGAAACAATATATTCAGATATTCAAGTTTTGTAATGGTGATCATTTTCGATCTTCGTTCAGTTGAAAACTCCAAAAAGATTATTTTTTTACAACTGATCTACCTGTTGGGTGATTATCAGTATTGATTTACCAGTTAAAATCTGATATATTAGATTCTAACCTATTTGCTTCACGCATAGGAAAAGAGAGTAATTTCGAAAAGTACTCGGGAAACACGTTCAATCTGCCGTACGACTACAACAGTATCATGCATTACGGTTTCAATGACTTTGCGCAAGACGAGTCCTCCCCAACCATCGTCCCCAAAATCGAAGGTGGAAACATCGGCAACCGGCAGACATTGAGCGAGACGGACGTGCAGAAGGTCAACTTGCTGTACGGCTGCGGAAACAGCGGTAATCCTGCACCGGACGATCCTGATCAGACAGCTCAGAGCCATCCCGGAAATCGTCGAACGCAGCAAAATCCAAAACGGATGACTGCTTTTGAACTGTTCTTCTCGCATTTCAATGGGGGAAGTAATTTCGGCTTCATCTTGAGTGGTCAAGACATCAGTAACTCGTCTAGAATCAATGGAACGGGTGAGAAGCTGTCCTGCTTATTTTAAAATTGGTTTTCCTTCGTTTCAGTGCTCTAATGTATCAGGAAAAAATACAGCAAGTTATTTACCGTTTAGGAAACAATAGCACCACTTTCCACAAAGCTGGCTGCCCCGCAGATTCGCCCCACAAGACGAGAAACGACTTCTGTAAGACCGACCAGGACTGCAAAGACTCTGGCTTGGGACATATTTGCTGCCCGAACTGCGTTGTCAAGACTTGTACTAACTTCTGCAGTTGATTGTGAGTGGTTGTGATCCAGTTTGAGCTAGCATTAGCTAAAGACGGGAATCTAGTTTTCTCTCCCCTCATAAGTTGATTTGCAAAACAAAATCAGTTTGAGACTATCATAACAAGTGATAACTCTTGCGCTACCAAGCGGGATTTTTAAATTGCTCCTTTATGCTATCTACGACTTCCAGTAAGTAGTAGGTTAAACTCTTTTCGGGAATGTTTTTGGCTTCAATGCATTGAGGAAACGTCCAAAATGTCCAATTTTTTGAATTTACGTTACGTGTCATGCCTGCAATCAATAAAGCTTAATATAAACGGTTGTTCGTGGTCTCTAGTAAAATTGGCCGTTGGCCATCTGATACGGGAAATTATTTGGTGGATCTGAATGGGATTGCCCGACACTTATTTGACGAAAAAAACACAAAACCATTATGCGTTGCTGGGCTGATGTTCTTGCTTGGACCCTTTTATTCAGCATTACATGACATTTCGAAACGGACGATCAAGGGTTCATCATTTTCTCCTCTAGTTCGTTCAAGTTAATGCCTGTTTCGGTTTATGACAACAAGACAGCAATTTGTTATATCCGGAACTATACTGCTTAAGGGCCACTGGTCTGTTAGAGCACGGTAGAAACACACTTTTGGAAATCGAAAGTACCTGTTTCACGACGACGCATACCATATGAAAACGCACTCCCCGTTCTCAGTACTTTTTCGTTTCGTGAATATATTTCTAGGCAAAAGTCTCTAAACGTATCAACCTTTAGTGGCCAGTGATGCGTTTTCACAACACCTAGGTCGCTGAATTATGGTCAGTCAGTCAATCAATCATGACTTTTCATGGTGAAGCAAAGTGAGAGACTGCTTGCCCGGATCTCTAGACACCAAAAAACCGCGATTCCGATCTCGGAAACCCATTGTTTTAGAGTCTCAAAAACGCGTATTCTCAAGGACAAATGAAACACTTGGGTCGCCAGCTGTATTAACGTTATTCTTGTCATGATACAGATTCCAAGCAGATTAACTTTATACATAGTTAGTCTGTTCTATGTATAAAGGGGTGTTCGACGGAGCTGTGAAGTGCATAAATGTTTTTATGTCCAGTCAGAAAAAAAACAGCTGCTTCAACTACGACATTACCACTTTTTTAGTTTTTCTGTTTTTTGAAGATTACGGACGCCTCGTTGAAGATTCAAAAATCTTGTCGACACTGGAGAACGTAGAATCACAGCGCCGATTGGCCGATGCCATTTTAAACTTTCAATTTTGGACTGTTAAATTTTAAAATCAAAGTTTTAAAATTTGACATTCATTTTAAACTAATTTATTAATCTACAAAATTATTTTTGTCACATTTGGACCACAGGTATGCTCCAAAAAATAGTGCCGACACTGGGAGACATCAGCGTCTTGTCTTGGCCACTAATGGGTTAGTTTTGGAAGCAATTCAGGCGTGAAACCACTTTGGCCAATTAGAAAAACAAAGTTCGCCGTCCCCCGGTTTTCAAAAATCGACGCGCGCGAGCCACCTAAAATTTTTGATCTAATTTTTAACTGCAAAATCTGTTAAGAGACGCAACTGTTACAACAACGAAACGTTAGGGAATCTTATGTTCTTATTCCCGCTAGAACAGGAAGTTTATGCTTAGGATCAGATTTTCTTATGTTATGGTTCTTCGTTGCATATGTTGTGCAGAAACGTGATAAGGAAAAGTTAAATAACGGGAGAAAACAAATCGCACGCTTTCAGAGCGGATTTTTTTGACGCGGCGGAAATAAAAAATTTTTACCGGTAAAAAAAACTTTACCAATTTTCGAAAACTGACGTGCGTGGAGACAGCAAACAACTAATGTATTTTAGGTGGCATAATCAAAAATGTGTTTTTGGAAACGAGAAAGACCGCCATTTATTCCAACTTGAATCATTTGAAATCCCAGGCACGGTACGTTCCATAATAAAATAATGGTATGTTTTCTTTAACCATCTGCCGATCGGTTGACTTCATGGTAGTACAATGAAAATTAGCCAGACGGATTGCCGAAGTTATGATGTTTGCCATCCTTAATAATTACGCCATCTTTTGTAGAATGAAAGTGTGAGTATCCCCCTGACATATGAGGTTCATGGAGTACCGCTCCGTTGGCTCCTTTGGCACTTGAGGCAGCTTTCTGTGCCGCTCTCTGGGAATTGAATTGTAAGTTGTATATCATCGGTAGGCCATTGGGTCCCACGCCGCGCGCGTCAAAAACATCCGCCGTCAGTCGCCGCCCACCTTGCTGGCCGGGAGAAGGCGTTGCAGCCTAAAAGGACAAATTACCTTATCACAGGAAATTTCAAGCGATTTCGTCAAGTTCCGAATAAATAAACGAGTTCTCATTACCAATGTAAATCTCACCTGTGCAAAGGTGAGGAAAAGTGCTGCTGCCAACCAAATCAGAAAATTCCTCATCTTTATGAGGTGGCTATTTCTCACCTCAGTGCCGCCGAGTTTGCCTGAAAATATTGTATTTTCTGCGATAAGAATAGGGCAATTTTGGAAGGACGAAGCTATTCAATGACTGAATTTTCGAGTTGTGAGCACATTGCGCTACGGTTAAAGTATTTATTGATGTGGTCCGAAGCGTCTTCGAAATGATCAGAGATAGGCGGTGCAGTGTAGGGCAAATTAATTGTAACGGGGCATGCCGTCTGCAAATCTAATCGTAATCAGCACTTTTGATCGTACGCCCTTTTGAGACAGCGTAGAGAGAACTGCTCAAGCAAAAGAGTGTACATTTTGGATGATATTTGTGATAGTTTTTGCGGTAATCATTTGCATAGAATATGATA
>LRSR01003618.1:26695-39966 GCA_001579985.1 Hypsibius dujardini
CTTTTGCTTGAGCAGTTCTTTCTGCTCTGTCTCAAAAGGGCGTAAGATCAAAACTGCTGATTATGTAGACGGCATGCCCCTTGCTATCAATATGCCCTGTGCAGTGTCGTCCTCTCACAGTTGTGACGTGTTTACAAACCTCAAGCTCTTTCTGACGTTCAGTTAACGGACTACTGTACGTCACCCAAACGTCATAGTATTTTACGCTGACATAAGAACAATGTTTCAGTTTAAGCCGAGCCCATCTTTCCCCCGAAATCTAGTTTTCATAAGCGGTAGGGTAAGTTTGATAATCAGTTGTTTATTCTCAGCAAAAGTAACGACTAGTAGCTCGCACATCAAATTGAAACGTCAAATATCGAAATAAAATGTCCACTTGGTCTCTGATGTGTTTGAAATAAAGAAACTTTATTTACGTCCACCAGTGACTGCGTCTTAGAATAATGGGTTTAACGGGTCGTCGAATATGTAGATATTCATTCATACGTAAAATCCGAACCAAATTTTGACAAAATATATAATTGCGTGCATCGATGTTAAAGAATTTTGCGCTTTGTGATCTGTGAATTCCATGCAGTTCATTTTACAACTTCTTAATGAAATTTTTTGTTTAGCGCTTCAATCGTCCGTGGACGACATGGCTTCTTTATGGTTTTTCGTCAGGCATGAATTCTTGTGCACGAAATTATCAAACTGCTTATCTAAGGGCATTTCATGCCGGGAAGGCTTACGAAGGGTTTTTAAAATACTGCTTATTTCTGGCTTTGCGAAGCCTGAAAGGCTTTAGCTTCAAATCATAATTTATCCCTTGAGATCCATGATGAGCTTAAAATACGCTACGTCGGGGTTCCTCAGCCGGAACGGAACAGGTTTGGTGCATCATCACACACCCTGTCGGTGGAACGACTTGAAAGTAGAGTGTCACGTTGAATAATCGTTATTCTTCTTTTCTCACCCGAACGCGCATTTCAAAACCTACCAGGTTCGAGGCCGCCAGATTCGAGTGCATGTTTGCCGTTGTCTGTCGAATATGTTCTTTAGGTTTTATGAGAGAATGATTGGATTGCGAACTTAATTTTCACGTTTGGCTTCATAATCGTCTAGCCAGTACTAAAAACGAGTTCATATTTCATGTGTAACGCTGACTGTTGCTAATACTGGCCGTCATAAATATCCGTAACACATTTTTTTAGGGGCGCAAGAACGAATTTTCTTTGAGTATGTTGCTTATACGGTGGTTCTGGCGGGAAATGCTACTGTTTTTGTACGCTGTACGTTTGCAGGCAGACAGAAATATGACAATGAAACAGACACACTCTCTTGCTCTGTGCCTGTAGTGACACCTACGCAAGTGAGTAGAAATGCAAAATAATGAAAAAAAATTATTTTGGGGTTAATGAAATCTTTCTTTGAAGATCCCTACTCATCCTACGAACCTGCGGCCGTACCTTATTCGATTCCAGACAAGTATTTGGGGTACTCTCCTCCTGCCCCTGCTCCGTCTTACGGATGCTCTAACGGAGGCTACCAATCACCACCGATTCTGTTCGAAAATCAAAACATCAGTTTTGCCAAATAGAGAGCCACACAGTCAGGTTAAAGCTAGCTGATCCATGGCTGAAGTTATTAGTACTTTATCGCCCGAATCGTATTTGAAATAAACAGTTATTTCGGCTGGCTGATAAAAGCGAGATTAGTTAGCGTCGTACTCAACCAGTTGTAACGTTTTTATCTGATTTCAGGCCTCTTCTAATTTTATTTACCCAACTACGTCATCCAAACAAAAATTATTTCAGGCAGTTGATGAGCTTTTATTTTTAGGTTTGACCTCTTTTCTTGTTTTTTTGTGTGCAACGAATTGGATATCCAATTTTTAATAGCGACTAGCCTATGTTCATTGAAGGACAGAATAAAATAGAGCCGACAGAGAAACGATGGTTTACACAACCTAGCCGAAGTTTGGTGAACTATGTGTCGGAAACGTTAATTGCAAAAGCACTGGTACGCTTAAAGTAGTGTGTCAGCACAAGATTAGATTGATATTATTTTGGAAACGGGTAAGGAACGTGGGGCTAATAAGTTAGGTCGCAATGTATGTCGAAACACTACTGTCAGTGGTAAATTTTCGATATAAAATTACAGCTGGGTGGGTGTTTGACATTTTTTAGATCTAATCTCATGAATCACGTTCACTTTACCGAGCGGCTGTCTCCTCGCTTGTTTTTCGGGTATAGTGTAACTGTCGACATACTTACGAGTACAGTATGCTAAACCTGAAATTCGAAAGAATTTTCTTAGAAAAGCTACCAATCATCACCAAGTTACCAGTCGCCACCAAGTTGCCAATCGCTACCAAATTACCAATCGCCACCAAGTTACCAGTCGCCACCGAGTTACTAGTCGCCACCAAGCTACCAATCCGTACAGCCGATCGGCGGTACCGTCGATAAATTCATCGTTTCTTGTTGGCATAGTTGGTTTGAATGATCTTGACCAATCTGACCAATATTCAATCGAAAGCCTACGCTTTGACATTGGTTGACGCGTTGCAACTTCAAATATATTGGCAACAATCGCGTTCTTAGTAATAATTTATCTGAAGCAAATTACTAATTTCTGGCCAAAGTCAAATTCGTGAAAAAGTAACCTGAGAAGAAGGTAATTAATATCGCTCGATAGCAGTAAAATGTGGTCTCAGAAAAGTAAAATAGTATTTTATGAGCGCTAATGGGAAAAATTGAAGATCGACCATCACGATTTCTCGCCGGAAAAAAAATCGTCAACTACCGGTTTTTGGGTACCATTCCACGGGTTTTGTTCTCAGGCATTTTCCTTCCATAGTGAAAGTTTGACAAAATTGACAATTTGTGATGAAGCGAACGGTAAATTGACATAATGTCTGAGCTGCTCGGCTCACGAACCCGAAAAGTATCTTTGCCGCCTAGAAAAGCGAATATCCATTATGTTTGGATGGGAATGGCTTGGCCGCTAGGGCTTTCTAGCCCCTTTATCGAGTGCTACGTTTTTGAAAATTATGAGTTCATTTATTTCTTTATTATTTAGAACCATTTTCGAAATTCAATTCAGTATGCCCGAAACACATCAACATAGCCAATATACTTGTTTAGAGGTAAACACTACCCAACAGTGTCGCCTCGCTGTAGGAGAATTCAGCTTGGTCAGGCTCAGTCAATTTCACTGTTGCTCAATAAAAAAAGGTGATCGATATCACAGCAGTTCTTGGAGATTCTTCGGTTTTACTCGAAATTCCCTCGGCCGAGAATAAAGCACCGCGGTACCCTTAAAGCTTAAAATTTTGCAACAGCAGCACAACCATGACAAATGTCACAGTAATGGTACTGGATTGAATATAATTTGAAACGGCAAGTTTTGGTTTTTTTTTTCTTCAAAACATGATGGATTATTTTTAAACAATCGAATAACGACTTGTTTTGGTAGTTCTGAATTAATTTTGGCCGGGGTCATAGTCAGTGCTAATCAGTAAAAAGCTGTGACAGTTCTAGAACATCCGTTTTGTTTTAAGTCGGACGTTGGCAATTTTTCTTCATCAAATTCAGTTCTTTTACACAAATGCGTTAATATATTCACTTTCTAACAACTGCGTCCCGACCAGCATTTTAATATGTTCATTCCCTCTTCGAACTGGGAGAAATATTTGTGGAAATCTTTTGGCAAATATTATGGTCCAAAAGCAATACCCAAAAATATATACAATTTGGCGGGAAAATGTTTATAGAAATATTTGAGTAAGGATTATCCTTCGGCACCCAGGAATGGAGAAGGCTGACCAATGGTCACAAAGCATGTGATATCAATTGCATTTATATCCCAAGTGCTCAGAAGACCAGAAGCAAGCAGGAAAAGAGATTGCCAGCCGGGGAACCGAGCCGGCGACGTGTGCCTTGACAGCCTGACGCTGTAGCCCTTCACCACACAAGCATTGGTCTAAAGAATTAGTACACTATAAGCATGCAGTGGACCAACAGCAGTATTCTGCCTGTCTGTAACTCGAACCATCTTCAACCTTACCGATCGTTGCGGCTTCACAATCAATTACAGCGTGAGATGTTTTTTAATAATTCTATCTTATTACCAACAAAGGATTGATTTCGCCGTCGCATAATGCAGTTCACCGGAAGATCAGACCATGTTAGTCATCAGAATGACTAACTTATGTACAGGTTCTTCTGTTCGTATGCAATACACCGAATATCTAGGCTTAATTCAAACAAAAAGAACAACTGTATTTATACGAGTAAATTTCACATAATATTTAGCTGGTTTGACCGGTTTTTATGAGCGATAGTCGTTCTCACCAAGAACAGGTTTCGCCCCCAATGCGCTTCGACCGTGAACGCAATCAGACGCTTCGTGAAATAAATTTATCCGAAATCAACTCGCGGTTTTCATTTTGAAATTCGCTCCTATAACATCGAAAGTAAGCGTCTACACAGCACTTCAACGCGTCGAATAGAACATTTTCGATGCAACACAAAAACCGGTCTACTCCTCAGGCGTTAAAGCTATGTGTTGGGTTCAACTCCATGAAGCCCACGTCGGAATGTTCCTTTGCCGCTGGGAAGGCGAAGCAGGCAGAATAGTTCGTCCGGTTTGTATGGGATTATTTGCCAAACTGGTGCCAAATTAGATTAACACTGACTAAATAGTATATGGGATTTTCGTTTGAAATAACCAATCTGATTGTTTTAAAGCACTCGATCAGCTCGTTAATAAATTGCATAGCTTTTTATAGCCGCGTTAGAAATCAGATTTTGAGATCCGTAAGTTGAAAGAAAGGTACTCGAACAGACATGTCTCTCAAGACCTGTCCCCTAATATAACAGCAAAAATCGGACCTACTGATCGATTTTAAATAGGATTTGAGATACGGTGCTGTCAAAGAATGTAACGTTGACTATACCTCAAGAGTAAAAATAAGGTTTACTACTTTCAAACTCAAGCGAAAACGTTAATGTAATTTTTATGCGTAAATTACGGTATTTTATGGTACTCGTCCGGTCAGCTGCTCCCCAGCAATGCTCCTAAAAAATTGAAACTGTTTTTATGCGATTGTTGTACAGAGTGTACTATGTCCAAGCAATCCAGACAATTTTCAGACAAATATACTCTCGGCTAATATATATCAAATTTTTCAGCACTTTTCGAAGTAAGTTTATTGAGATTTGTTCATCTCCTCTTTGATGGCGTTCAACAGAGGATTCTTGCCACCTCCACACAAATTTCTGAAATCGTCCTGTGACACGTCCCATGCATAAACACCAAACCCGTGAAGTCGTGCCCAATCCGTCTAAAAATAAGTATCAATATAAACAGGACACGTTTTCGATAATTGTAAGGAATATATTGCCGCCTGCAAACCTTAGTTCTGATTGTCTCAACGTCATCATAGCCTATCCACCAGGCATCTGTGTAGGCATACGACGCCTGAATGTTCGGATCGAAAAAGTTGGTTGCCTCGTCCTGTTTGATGCGCTGACAAATTTCGAAGTACGGCCAGGTACCCCGCTCTATTGTGTAGGCACTGGCGGTTATCCACTGCAGTGCAGCGGAACCCAGGTCGTGATTTGTGCTGTCATCGAGCAGCCATCCGTGACCGTAAAATGGTAGACCCGCTACTAATTTTGATTTCTGAAAGCCGCGCTTGAGCCATAGATTCAGAAGGGATTCCTGTAACAAAAAATATTTCTTACTGAAATTATAAATATTTTGTGTTCAGTTGGGGATGGCATCATGTGTCAAAAATTAAGATCAAAATAAATAAAGTTGAAGCATACCCGGGACCATCTTGTCCGAAATATATATGATTTCAAATTGTTCTATATTTTGTCTTCCTACATTCTTAAGCCAAAATTTCGTTCAAAAATGTGAAAATTGATCATCAGTATCTCTTCCGAATTTTTATCAACCCTTCCTGCCACCAAAACAATAGTAAAAGAAGAAAGTGTGTCTCGGATATGTCGGACGAATTACATCCTCACACAAAAATAGCTCAGTTTGTCTTCAGAGTTCGTGTTTTGTTACTGAAAACGTTAATGTTTCCTGATTTTGGTAATTAATGTAGATCTTTTACTCAATATTTTTTGTCTCAGTAAAATTCTTGTTTGCACGTGAAGCAACAGAAATTTACACAAACGTAGTTTCATTGAAACATTTAACCTCAGGTTGTATATCAACTGCATGGGGGATATTAGGAAAATGATAAAATTGTAACCCAGCAGGTTGTAAAAATTCAATTAAAAACAACAACAAAAAGACCAAAACCATTTTTTGCCATTTTTGAAATCCAAAAAGCAAACAGAAAGCATTTTGAAAATAACGTAATTGAGCAGTCTTCCCGGTTTGCCGCATCTCCGCCTCTGAACCATGTGCGAACTTGTTTTAAAATAATTTATAATGCAGCCGCTCTCTAAACTGCCTAGACTACCGATTGACGAAAAAGTTCCAGTATTTTCGAAACAATTTTCAGAAACTAGTCATAGCTCATCTCGTATTTGCTTACACAGCTAGTCCTGAGAAAACAAATGTTTTAAGTAATTCACTTTATTCATTCTTATAGTAAACTTTTCGAATTTGGCACTATCGCTTTGGAAGCTGGTTTTTAATTTTGGCTACCCGCTGCAGCCACAAAAACATTTGAATTTAGTGGCTCTTCATTAAAAATCATAAGCGGACGAACTATCTTCTGGTAAAGTGCAGGGTAGCACGGTGGATTGACTGCAGAAATCGCAGGGGGAAGTTCATCCCAAAGTCAGTCCTGTGGATAAAACAATCAGACATGGTGCATGATCGTGCTCTGTTTTATGTGAATATGATGCATTTGTGAAGTATGGTCATAGTGAAATTAGTTTAGAAATAACGATAGCAAAGTCGAGAAAGATGCGAAAAAAAGTATCCGAGGCAATCAGACAAAAATGATAGCTGGGACGCCATTGATTTTTAGTAACGTCCATTTGAATGCCTCTCTAATGGGAGTGCTTACCATTTCTGAACATTCAAATAGGTTGCCGAAAGCCAAATTAATTAGCGTTTTTGGTTTCCGAGTTTTACTGTTTCCTGTGGCGTGGGGAAAATTAATGTTTGTCTCAAAATTACCTTGTTATGGCCCATGGTATTTTCTACAGATACCCTCTATAGTACTGTTCTATTTGGAGTTCGATTACAGAGATTTTTTGTTCGAATACACACGATATTAGGGAATGGCCTCCTGATGCGCTTCGCTCACCAGTGCATAAGCGAGACCTTGCTCCTTAAACGGATATCGCGTACGATAATTACTCATACCATGTTATAAAGTTGTGGCACTCCAACAGGGCCCAGCGTCTTTGGAGAGGGATGGCCGATACTTTTGCGATCCGTACCAGCAAAGTCGTAGGCCGCGACATTAACAATATCTACAAATCTGGTAACGAGTGCACGTTGTAGAATTAAAATACGATCAGTCTAAGGCTCTGTAAGTATCACTTACGGATCTAAGCCTTTGGCGTTGATTGAGCCAGTTAATGTTGGGTCCGAAAAAACGACAAGGGAAATTGCGAGTCTTACAGAGTCGGTCTCGTAACTTTCGATTGCGAAAGCTCGTTGAAGCTCCTATCGGGAAAGGAATGGCGTGCTAATCAAGTTTTTCATTGTGGTAATTTCAGGTGATTATTCAATACCACTCAACTTAAATTGTTTTTCGAAACGAAAAACAACTCTGAATTTTGACATTTTACTCAGGTTATCGAATAAGGAATTTTTACTTCTCTTAGCTATTTTTGCAGTACAAAAAAAGCACATAGAACACGAAAGTTATAGCTTCCAATGAATTTTTTCAGTTATTGATATCTTTTTGATTACAGAAATGTGAAACCCAAAGTTTCAACCCCATGAAACAGATGACCAACGTGAGCGCGTTCATGCAAAAAAGACATCGTTGATCACCAATATCTGTGCGTTCTTCAGTAGCATCGAAATGTCCGATTTCTTTTTACCATTTACTTAGCAGATAAGTTATTCCATGTTCCCAGTTAATTCTTAAAAACTTGTATTTTATTGGCTTACCTAAGGTCTATCTCGCTTACCTGAATGAAAGAAAAGAATTTTGCAGGCTCCAAACCAGCTTTATGTTGGTACATAATATCCAGGCCGTCCAGACCGCTACTGCGCAGTTGCAGAGCTGCTGCACGAGCGTACGCGTGACTCTTGGAGGCGTTCCGCGCAATTGTACTAATAGTAGCCGAATCAGCTGATCCCCCAACGCTCAGGAATATCTTTAAGTTAGGGTTACTGTTGTCCCTGCTCGCCTTAAGCTTCTCCAGCGTCGCTAGAAATTGGTGTCAACTAGTCAGACATACAAAACATCAAGCTTTGCGAGCTATAGCCTATCTGTGACTTACATTTACATTGTTTTAGTAAACCGCACGATTTAGCGCTATTTTCTAAAACTGAGACGGCGTACCGTCACAGTTTTTACCGTCTTATTTTTAACTTATTTAATTATTGAAAAAATTAAGGAAACGGTAATCAGAAATAGTCGGTTTTTGTGGCCTGAAACGGACTAAATTGCCACAAAAAATTTCGATTTCAGTCTATTTGGGAAAAACCACGGTAAATTTTTGCCGGTTTTTCAGTACCAGACAGAAATCCGAGCTGGAGCTCAATTTTGGACCAATTATTGCATGATGTTTGATTGAGTAAATTCAAAATTTGGTAGGTGAAGAATGGAGGTCGATGGGCGGAGCCTGGAAACCCAATCGAAAGAAAGTTAACCGGACACTGGCAGTTGTCCCCGTTCAGAACCCTCTACAAAAGCGTCGGCAATTGATATTTTGCTGGTCCAGCCACATTGTGCGTCAGGTATTTAAATTAGTTAAAATTCGCAAAAAAAAATAGCCAAAGACGGTATTGTAAATCATGGAAAATCGATTACAAGACTAAAAAAATATAGAATTGAAAATATTTGAAATTAGTGACTGCGTATAAAACAAAATGCCCCAATCAATCAAAACCGTGAGCACCCTTAGTTGACATCCAAATCTGAAATGGTCATGTGGAGCAAATTTCAGTTCATCGGAGTATCTCTTACAAAATAAAATGAACAGAAATGGACATTCTGATAGTTTGGCAAATTGATCATTTCAGAATGAAACAAGTAGCAATGACATCGTCCCAAATGTTTTTTGGAATTATGACCTTACAGAATGCTTACCGCTAAGGTCGCTACCAATAGTAAGCCGACCATTTTTAATGGATCCGAACGCCACAGTGATATATGTGCAAAGGGTCATGTCTAAGTCACCGGCGGTAAATTTGCCCTTTCCAGGTCGAGACTCTCCGGCAAGGGAATAGTAACATCCGCGGTGAGGCGTGTCAAATTTAGGGTTTGATGGACCTTGGAACGACAGCAAGCAAGTTAATAATCTGTCCCTGAGACATACTAACAAGCTTAAGAAGTACCTGGTGGTGTCGACGTGGTTGTTGGTTTGGTGCAGTTGTACATTTTATTTATTTTTCGTATATCGGTCGCACTGAGGCCATCACGTTGTCCGATTTCTTGACCTCTGTACTTTTCCTTTGGTCGAATAGTCCAAACCGTCGGGTCAATCGCAAAGTCATACATTCCGTAATGTAGAACAGAACCGAAGTCGTAGGGTTCACCGAAAGCAGTCGTGTTTATGTACTTTTGGAACTGGGCTTTGTTATCTATGAAGGACAAAACGAAGTAATTCAAAGAACATTATACATGCAGTTTAGAGCTCTGCCACTAGTTGCATTATTTTTATGGGATATAGATAGCATGTTCGTAATAAGAGTAGTACCACTTCTTAGCACATTAAATCAATTTTACATTAAATGCTATCGTTTTACCTGGTTCAATATTTGACCAGTTGATGTCGACATATTCATCTCGATCCAACCTTGACTGTTCGTGATAAAAACCTGTAACGGCAACGACCAATAGAGAACTCCATGAAAATAAGGCGAAAAAAACCAGTTTGTGGTTTAAAAATGTAAAATAAATATAGCACGCGGGTGGATGCCTTCTGCGGAACACCATTCACCAGGCTTTGTATAACTGGTTCTCCTCTTATGTGCCACTAAATAAAGGCTAGCACGATGTCTGAGAAGGCATCTTATGAAGACGTCTAGCGGAGATTTGGGATGCGGTAAGTAAGTACCGTACGCTCGCAATCTCAAGGGACAATTTTCTGCCCTACCCGTAAATTTTAACCCACCCGGGTCGTGCCTATTCAGTGCCGTTCATCAAGTTACCACTAAAGGGACAAAAATCAATCAATCGAGCACAACGAGTAAGCTGTACGAAACCAGCAAATCAGAGAACAGTGAAAAAATTGAACGTTCAATCGAGTGCAGGGCCATACCGAGGCAGGCGGGGCTTAGCTGTCGCTTAAGATTGCAAGCATACGGTAAATAGTTTGATGCCCCTCTGGTTTTCAGAAGGTACAGACGCAGCCTCTGACGCTCAAGAATAACAGCACATTGCGATGGTTCCACGGTGAACATCAGAAGCAGAATCAAGGATTTTTTGTAGAAAATCTGTGTCCACGAAGAGGTAAGATCTATCGGACTTAATCCAATTGAATGATTTGCGATACATGTATGGAAAAATTCTTCTAAATTAGAAAATTTTCTGGACACAAGGGGCGGGGGGATATTTTTCATTTTAGTAACAAGCGCAAATATTTTTGCCAACTGTTTATTGTTCAAAATTTGCACTTTTTTAATCACGTCTTGAAACATTTTTTCAAATATAAATCGACAAAGTAAGTGTTAAAGAAAGCGGAGTCCTCTGATATTTTTCATCTATTTAATTCGACTGAATTCAATGACGAATGAATTTTGTTTCCATCAATAGTAGGGATTACTAAAAGGATGCTTCATTTCAACTTCAGGTTATTCCACAGAAAACCATCCTAAGTGAGCCTAAACATTGTAAGCAATCCCATTTGCATCACGAATTTATCTGTCTCTTGCAAATATGAACGAGCTTACCGATAGCGTGCATAATTTCGTGTTGAGCTATTCCACTCTTGCCGTCCTTGAAACAATCTAAACATACATCGAATAAGTCGATATACATAGATAAGATCATTAAACTCAAAGAATTTTACGATTAATGTTCAACCCCACTCGCTGTCCCTTGAAATCTGGGGGATTTGCCAATTGCTTTCCAATATACGAATAACACCTACGGAAACAAGACGCTGACCGATTCTTACGTCTGGCCCTCCGCAACATTATCATTAAGCTCACCCCCCGAGGTCGGCGAAGATTTGGAGATACTGAGTCTCTGTGGTACGCTGAACAAATGTGAGACAAGTTGCATTTTGAAACACTTCGATGGCATCCAAGACAACCTGCATTCTGTCTCGTTCATTCACTAAAAAATAGAGAAACGTACTGAAAAACGACCACCAACTCATTCATCTGCAGGTGCTCCAAATTGACGTACGGAATGTCTTTGAGAACGCAAAAGGGATAACTAGGCCTTTCCATTTCAATGCATCGTCTAAAACTGCGTTCTTTCCAATCATTTCCTGAAAGATAATTGCTTCTCAGGTTACTGGCAGGTAATTGTCAATTAACGCAGGGGTTATTCAACACTTACTTTTATGTTTGATGGAGCATCTATGCCGAGGATGTCGCGTTCAAACGCTGCGTCCGGAGATATTGCGAGTGATATCAATGATGATGATGTGTCGTCCAAAGCGCTTTCTGGAAAATAATTTTTGGCTCACTGGTATTTTGAGCAAAAATTGATCAACCATGCAGAGAATAGTTATGCGGATATTCTTTGTCCCGTAACATGTAACTTCTAAGATTTTGTTCTGTTTATGGTTTTCTTCACAAATGAATCTTTCGGGAATAGCTATTAATATACGATTAGGTAGACGTGGTCCTGTTTGTAACATGTTTGTAACATTTTCGTAACATTTTTGCTTTTGTTCATCTCAGTCGATCGAGTGATCTATTCGTTGAAATTTTTTTCTCCAGAAAGCAAAAGACAGCTTCTGATTCGTAAGCGGATTAAAATAGTCGCATTACGGCAAACAGATAAGCAGACAACTGCAAAAAGAGTTATAGGTGACAACTGCTGCCACAGAGGTGATATGGGACCTACCTGGATTGGGCTTGTAAACTATACGCCCATATATCTGGACTACCAAGGTGATCGTCCAGATACAACGCAGGAATCGCTCCATTGTCGCAATTCCCTTGTGAGATGCAAACTTACAATATTTATCCAGTTACAGTAACAGTTTCGAGAGAAAATTCGAAGAATGTCGTTTTGCTACCGAGCATACTTCTGGCTGGAAGAAAATGCCGCACTTCTGCCGTTTCCGAACATTAAGGGTTGTACAGACAAAGAGAATTCGACAACAACTATAACCAGTTTATGTCCCGTTAAAGCTTGACTAATCAGTGATATAAATGCTAACGGCGACAATTTTTCTTACTGCACGTTATGGTGTCTGTAAGGAAACCGTGATTTGTTCACATCAGCGCCCACAAAATTCGGTTTGTTTTAGAAGAAGAAACAGCTCTAATGTACGGCGCAGTCTGGTGGGTGAAGAAAAGAGACCTCATTCGTAAAAAAAAACCTGATATTTTTCTACTTGAGAGAAAACACGGAAGAACTATCTGGAGGGCAAACATTTTTGTTCTTTGTCCTCGCGAACCCCTCGGGAGGAACTTTTCAATCACCTGTTTTAGTCGCAGACTAAAATGAAATGAAAAATATGAAAACGCTAGAATACTTGTTCTTCAGCAGAACTTCTACCCAGTAACAGGTTTTTTATGGCTAGCCAGAGTCGCCGTATCTCGTTTATTTCTAGATTAGTTTTCGGACTAGGGTAGAACAAGCAGAGCTAACTATTTTCAGCCAACTATAGACAGAGTCACGGATATTGTTCAAATTTTATTCAGTGTCCATACGGGTGTCAGCGATCCAACAGAGGTGTAGGGTATATCATATTTATCAGACCCAGAAACCGTCCATAAACCAAAAATAAACATATCCGTCGTCTGGCTGGCGTGGAGTGGTTCGTTCTGCATTCTTTATTGCAAGTGCCACAATGTGGGATATAATCGTCGCCTTTTTTTTGACATCGTTTATCATCCTCACAAAAACAGATGGTGGTCGGACGGTTAATAACTTGTGTGTAAGCCCTTCTGCTGCTTTATCTTGCGACTCCGATGCTGATTGCACCGATTCGTGCATTAAAGAT
>LRSR01003619.1:0-13008 GCA_001579985.1 Hypsibius dujardini
GTGACAGGCTGCGATATTCTAGTGAAGTGTATGAAGTCATTGCGAGAATAGGTCATAAGTTTAAATTAAAAAATGTTGAAACTGATGTTAAAGTTCAAAAATTATATAAAGAGTATGAGCTTCAAAAAATTATTCTAGTAGAAAGTTATCCCAATTACGTGGGAAAGAAAGGAGGATTCAAATAATTTATTTCAAACTCCAAAACATCCAATATTGTTTAGGAATTAGTTTTTTAATATTTTCATCATGTAATTTGCTTCTTCTACTGAGCATCATTTTGTCTAAAATATCTGCATCAATACTAGTGAACTTATCTAAAATTGCTCGTCTTAAATTATTTTTTGGATGAAGACCAAATTTATTTTTGAAATCGAAGAAATTGATTGAATCAAAATTCCTTTCATTTTTTCTGATAGATTCTAAATCTGTTGCATCTTTTTCATCTTCATGACTAAGGTAGAAAATTTTACTGCTTTTATCTGAGCAATAACTTTTAAAAGTGTTGAGTAATATCCAGGGATATTTAATTTTAGTCTCTTTCATGTATTTTTCATAAAATTCTTTTCAGTTCAATATACCACATTTTTTCTCAATATTTTGTAAAATATCTCCATGTGTACATTTTTTGTAAAGAAATAGTAGTGTGAATTGACTTTGACTGTTACATGCAACTCATTAAAATTCTGTGAGCAGAAAACTAAATTGATTCCATAATGTCTACTTTTAGTAAAAATTTGTTTAATGAATTTATTACTAGTTGCCTCTGCATGGAAGTCATCAACAATAGCAAGCGTCTGAATTTCTGTGTTTAAAAGGATGTTGTTTCTATTATCCTCATTTATTTCTTTAAGTTTATCCATAAACTCTTCGAGAGTTTTAGGAAGACTAGAAAGAATAATTATTGGTAAATCACTAATGTCGATTTCTTCTTCTAGTTTATTAAAAAATGTTTCATATTCCGATTGAGCATCTGGGCTTATTATAATAATTTGATCCCAAATTCTGTATTCCAATCCATATTTTATTAAATTCATCACTATTTCTGTTTTATCTGATCCTGTCTTACCACAGACAATCGTGCTTGAGGGATGAGTGATAAAATTCCTTACATTTTTTATATTTCTAAATAATGATGTTTCCTTGTATCCAGCCATACTTGGATATGTAAAGCACTTTGAGGAAGCCATGTCACAAGAATTCCCAAGAATTCTTACGCCTGTATATAAATATAATGAAAAAAATTATTTCAAATTTTTTTTATATATAGATAAAAATGTTTTTCCCAAGCTCAATGTTAATTTTGTTTCTGGTGATAGTTACAGTTCACAGTGAATTTATTGATTTACTGTATACTGAGGGCTGTCCTCTTTCACAATGCAAATGTTCAAGGCATTATCATTACATAGACTGTAGAGGATTAAATGGAACTAAGCTTACAATCCCAAAGGTGGATAGTTTTATAGAGGCATACTATACTGGAATTAATTATAACATAATAGATTTCAGATTTGCAGAACAAGAATGTTTACCACCATTTTCTGAATTAAGAAATATATTTCCAGATCTGGTTACAGTATTGATTGATTTTAATCCTAATCTCTGCTGCAAAGAATTGATTAATTACGCTAAACTTGGAGTTACTTCTCCTGTGTCTTCATGTAATGTTCAAAAAAATAATTTAGTAAATTGACATTAATATTAAAAGTCAAATAGTTCTTCTATTAATAAATTACAACTAAATATACTTCGATTACTTTCATTACATGTTACTGTTATAACTTCAATGATTTTGAAATTATGAAGTAAATCATGAGTTAAATTTTTTTCGTGTGATACTTGTTTTGTCCATAGAATTGAAGAGCCAATTCCATTAGGAAACGGAAATTGACTTAATAAATTTATTTCAGTCACATTTTCTAACAATAAGAATAAAGTTATTTTCACAATTCTATTTTTTGTTGATTTTATTCCAGACATTGTTGTTGATGCCAGGTCTTTCTTATGTAAAAGAAACTGGTCTTTGATAAAAGCTTGTCCACAATTTTTTCCTTCACTGTAAACTAATGTACCCCTTTGATTATCTATGTTCAGTAAAAATCTGTTAGTTAGCGGTTGTGTAGCCAAACATAACTTATTATTTTTTATTTGTAACGGTAGTTCACAATTTATTTTCAACCCACTATTGCCTTGTTGCAATGCTGAGTTAAGTTCAACAGAAATACATAAGCCGTTAACGTTTGTATTAAGTGCAGACGTTTCATCAATCTTTAGTGCTAATTTTCCATTTTGTAAATACAATGGATTATTAGGGAGTGATAAACCTATCCTGTTTTGGGATACCCCAATTCCACCTCCAGGAATGATGCTTTCATTTGAATTAAATGACAAAATATTGTTTTCACTAATTTCCATTATTTTATTGTCGGACTGAATTCTCTGATCTTTTATCGACAAAGTTAGTAATTCATCAGACTGTTCCATTTTGATAGGTTCCAAACACTGTATGTTTTTTAAAACATTATTTTTTGATATTTTAATTCCTAGGTTGTCATTTTTATTTTCTGAAACATAGTCTTCAGTTGATGTTTCTAACTCACTAGATAAATACTGCGAGCAAGACATTATGACAACTTCGGATACAGAACTGGTTCAACAAAAATTACATTAATTTTTTCGTTCAAAACTTTGCAATAATTTTTCAATATACTAATTAAAATTAAATCAATATTTTTTAATCTTTTTGATTTTTTGACAACGGTGAATAAATTCTCAATTATACTACCTGTTTCGTGCAAATAATCATATCGAGTGATGGGGCTTAGATGTAACTTCTCAATTGAGAGTCGGCATCTTTTTAATCTGGCATCAAGTGTTTTCTTATTTTTTTCTTTTATCTCTTTTAAATCTCTAATGAAAAGCCTAAAATTTTCAATTAATTCGTTGAACTCACAAATCTCTGGCCACAGTTTATTGAATGGAGACTCCATTTGAATGACTATATATTATAGCTGATTAATCTTATTTATTTCTCAACGATTTTATTAACAGCGTATCCTCCTAATGCTGTAGCACGTCCTAGCGCAGCTGCTTTTATAGCAGCAATTCCAACTGGAATCAATGCAGCTAAAAATGGCAGAAATCCTCCTCTTTGACTATCTGGAATTAGGTAATACTGATGATTAATTTTTTTTTTATTGCTTCCAAAGGATTTTCAGGCAACCGTGAATCTTCAGGAATAAATCCTTTACCAAGCATATAATGTACTGCTTCTTTGTGTGTCTTCCCTTTAACTTCCCTATTTTTTCCTGTGTAGTGGATATTTTTAACTTTTGCTTGTTTTATTTTTGGAGTTCTCAGTACTGACGAACCAGTTTGCGACTGAATTACTTGGTTCCACCCATTTCCACTTTGCGGTTTAATTTCTTGTTTCCAACCTTCACCAAGTTGAGAAACTTTCACTTTTCCATCTTTCTTAATTATTTTGAATTCTTTTTCAAGCTTTTTACCTTGAACTAAAACAGTTGTCTGTTCCCCTTCTTTTAAAATATCATTCAAATCAATTTGTGCAGCTTCTATATAACTTTTAGCCTTAACACTATGCTTATTTCCGACACTGTCACTTACAACAAATGAATGGCTCATCTTTGAAATTAGTTAAATTTATTTTATCTACAATATAAGTGAAATAAAATAAAAATGGTGAGCTATGTGGGAGATAATTTCAAGTTTGGATTTTCGTCTGTTTCGGATAAAGGGGAAGGATTACTATTACACCCTCAAGTATGTTGTCTTCTCTTATGGAATAATGCGTTAAAATCTTTTTTTTTTTTTACAAAAAAATGTTATGTCGTAGCGGTTTATTGTAGTGTTTTTCATTTGTTAGGCTACTGTATCAACGGAGCCTGCAGAACTTTTGCATTTGCTTTATCATTGGTGGTTTTATCGTAAATTCTTTCCGCTTCTGCTTTTCATATTTTGTTTGGTGTGATTATTTGTGAACGGTGTGTATGGTGTGTATGGTGAAAAACAATGGTGTATGAATTCGTGTTGGTTTTGTATAAGTTTGTAGGGGTTTTTACAGGGTTTGTAAGGGTTTTACAAAACTTGTAAAATGTGGCAGAACCCCCAGTTTCCCACTACTTACGTGGTCACAGCAACTCGATCCAGATTCGCGTCTTGGAAAGATGCGCAGGATTTTCGACATGACGAAGGCCGCTTACGACAAGGTTCGGTATTTCTTTCCTTGATTCATTGATCATGTTTGAGAGCACAAGTTGATCGAGCACACACTCGTTTGATTGATTGGTTGTTTAGGCTGAGACGGAATTAGCCATCATCCACGATTTCGATTTACGGAAATGGGCTCGAAAGGCCTCGGCGGAAGTTGGACTGGACAGTTTTTAAGTCTCTAACGGCTGGATTCAAAAATTTAAAAGTCTGAACAAGCTCTCCGACCGAAAAATCACCGATTACGTGACGAAGAAAATGGTGGACAACGAACCCGATCGTTACATCGCCGCAGCCGATTTCGTAAACAACGTCAAGGAGCTGATAGCAGTATTCGGACCCGATTGTGTGCTAAATGCAGACCAAAGTGGCTTTCAGTATGAATTTCATTACGGCAGAACGCTCCGGCGTCGAGGTATGCAAATCCCTTTAATGGTAGCTGCTTCAGAATATGTGATTGATTGATTGCGCAGTTTTTTCTTCTAATTTTTTCTTACTATTGACAGCGTTTCATCTGTATTAATATGTAAGCATTATTATTACTGTAGTACTTTTAGTTTTACTTAATTATTAGCATTGTCATCGGTTTGTATTATTACTACGTATACAAATAGTAAGATCTTATGTATATAGGCTGTCGTGCTTTTTTATTGTTTTAGACTTGAAAAAAGTGAATGTGTGCGTCCTGTCCATATCCAAAATGACTCATTCCTACACCATCATGCCCACAATCGACGCAACCGGCAAACTGCTATTACCGCTGTTCACCGTGATGCAAGAGATTTCTGGCGACTTTCGTCCCCTTGTGAAAAAAGATCTTTTCACTGCGCACAATATCTACGTGACCGCCTCTCGATCCGGAAAGATGATGAAAGACCACCTGAAAACGTGGTTGGAAGAGGTCTACTTTCCACATGTGGGTGACCGAACCGTCCTCGTGATTGACTCCTGGTCAACCACAAGAATCAAGCTCTGCTTAACAACGCCACACCGGAAGGTCGGGAAGTTCAAGTCGTCACTGTTCCAGCTAAAACCACCTCTCTCTGCCAGCCGCTTGATATCTACGGTTTTCGCATGTGGAAAGATTTTGCTCGCAAGATTTGGGATTGGGTTCTTCGGGACGACGTCAAGTGTGAAATGCATCTACGGAAATCCGTCTTGAAGCTGCAGTCGTTGGTTCACAATCAATTTAGCAGCCCCCGATTCCGAGATATGTGGAAAGTCGGTTGGTCCCATCCTGGATATTTTGAAAACGATGAGCACTTTGAATTCAAAACTCCATCGCAATTCTGTTTTGATAGCGAGGCTGCCAAGCAGAATGAGAAGTGTTCATCTCCTACTTGTCCGAAATTTCACTTTCTGACATGCGCTTGGTGCAAGTGTACTTTGTGTTTCGAGCACTTTTTTCACTGTAACCGTTTCTGTGAATTAATCAATTAATTAGATGTTTGTTTTGTTGGAAAAATATGTCTGCGTTTATGCAATCGATGAGTGCGTTCAAAATCAAATAATCAATTAGTACATGGTTCGGTAACATAGACAGCGCCCTCTATATACCACCACTAATCAGTTTTTATTTAATTTAAAATAGTAGTTCTGGTTTTCTGCCGATTTTCTCGACGGAATCGAAGAGACCAGGCCATAATGCATCGGTAGCAGCAAACAGATATAAAGAAATTCGCCGTCCAGAGTGGTGTAATTTCCTTGTTAGTATTAGAATACGTTCTGGAAAGCGGTCAGGTAAAAAACATGAATTAACACTCTGAATGTTTTGGGCCGCATATTGTCTGTCTGTTTGTCTGTCTGTCTGTCTGTCTGTCTGTCTGTCTGTCTGTCTGTCTGTCTGCCTATCTGTCTGTGTCGTAACCGTATCCGTAAACCGTACCTCGAGATACAGTTTGTCAAAACGGGAATTCTGAGACACTATTACCGCTACGTCACGGGTTTGGATACAGATTTGAGGCGCACCCTATCTGTTTGTAGGTCTGTTTGTCTGCTTGTTTTGGCGCAGTATGATTTCTGCGGAAGTTCTATTTTACCCCAGGTAGGGGTAAATTAGCCGGGGTGCTATGGGGCCCCTAGTAACGTATACAGGTAGGGGTAAAATAGTCGGGGTGCTATTGGGCCCCTAGTGACGTATACAGGTAGGGGTAAAATAGTCGGGATTCTATTTTACCCCAGGTAGGGGTAAAATAGCCGGGGTGCTATTTTGCCCCTAGTGACGTATTCAGGTAGGGGTAAAATAGCCGGGGTTCTATTTTGCCCCGAAAGTAGGGGTAAAATAGCCACTTCGTTTTTTTTATGGCTTTTAGTTTTTTGCCTCGTAGTTTTGATATTCGTGACTCATTTTCTGAGCATTGAGAAATATTATTATTGCGGTAGGGGAGCTTCTGAGAAAGATTGTACGCCTGATTGGGATTATCGGCCGTCTTGTTTTTGCTTCAAGAGGAGATGGTGCGTCGTGATAGTTGAAGGAGAGCAATGTCAGGGGGAATCTTTCATAAGGCTGCATCTTCGCCCACAGTGTGGAAAAGAGTTCTACAGACACTGCTGGTTTACGGCGCGTATCAAAAGTTTAAAACCTCGCCAGCTATGTTCCGTGCAGCTGTAAGTGAAGTGGGTGGGGATAGTGAAGGAATAACTAGTTGAATATATTTGAAGGATCTTTATGCATTGATGATTGCTAAATATTTCACACGTGGTCTTCACTATTTGGTGGTCTGAACAGGTTGGTTTCGCGGGAGGACTCTACACTGGACTCTTCGCTGCCCAGAATTATAATGTGGGTGAACCACTGGTATCAAGAGGGCAGAAAAAGAAAAATTCGCAATTTTGGCTATATAATTCACCAATCAATCAATCACTCGTGGAGTATAATTAAACAATCAATCAATCACTCGTGGAGCTCAATTAATCAATCAATCACTTGTGGAGCATAATTAATCAATCAATCAAAGAATGAGATCCAAGTGAAAATTAGTCTTTGATATTAGCAATTTATGCGTTGTGTTTAAGCTTATGCGTTTTAGGTGCCGAAAGTCGCAAGTCCGGCGGAAGCGTGGCATAGCGTGTCATCCTTCGTGGAGGATAAAACCAAAGCACCACCCGCAACGTCATCTTAACAACAGGCTCATAACGTCCGCGCAGAACGGGAACCCCAAAACCGTGCGATCCCTTTCTTATTAGTCTAAATCTAAACAGAACTCAGTAGTGTAAGTTCATAATCAAAGTCCTGCTGCAGCTTATACGTATAACTTATATATCATCCTTTTTTGCGCCAGTACTGGGAATGGTCTTCCAGTTAGAGTATGTTAGTCTTCTTTTCAGTGTGATCGAAAACTGGATCTTTCTTACTGGCATAGCCTGAAGACTTTAGAATTCAGTATTCAAATCAGTTAAAGATCAAAATACATTATCACAATCGATTCTTATGCTAGTAGTGAGCAGGGAAGGGAAGCTTAGGGCAGGGAAACGGTGCAGAGTTCCGCCATCAGGCGAAGGCAGGAGCCGCGATATCTGGAAAGATCAATCGGTAATCATTCCAAGGTCGACGTTTATATTTGCGAATTCGGCAGTACCCAGCTCCGAAGTGGTTGTAGTGGTTGAGGTAATGGTACTGCAGGACAGAACATAATACTGTACATACAATCAGGACATCCATCATTGACTGAAGAAGCAATGCAAGCTCACAAGTTGATATAGCTTTTGTCGTGTGTCAAAGCCGTCCGCTTTCGGGATCAGCTGATGGTAAGCCGTGTAGAACGGCCGGCCCAGGCTGCCGAACATGGTCGAAATGGCTAGATCGAACTCATGGTGACCGTACACGGCCGCGGGATCGAAAACGACCGGGTCCCCTCCCGCTGTTTGTGCCGCATTCCCTGACCACAGATCACCATGCAGTAAGCTGGGGAAGATATCCAGTCCGTGAAAGAAGTGCGGCATCTTCGGAAGCAGGCGCAACCAGTGGTCCCCCATCTCAGAATCGGGCTGCTCTCGCACGATTCGGTCAATTTGCGTCTGCAGTCGACGGTTTGTGTAGAAAGTCTGCAATAGAAGGGGGGAAGAACTCACAATTTGCTAGCGTCAATTAACCAAGTTTAACTATTTCGAGTTTTGATTTGTACTGGCCAGTCGTCCGTCCATGTGTTGTCCTGCGGGAGGTAACCGCAACACGTCACCGCGTGGAAGCCGAAGCTCGCAACCAATGGGGAACTATCACCAGCGTCGTCGCTGCCTTGTTGTTCCAGCAGTGGCCCTCTAGAATGGCGGGAAGAAGAGTTGTGCAAATGCAACCTGCCTCGAAATAAACACGTTTGACATCGTCGCATATCGAGCAAGGTTTGAATGGTATTAGTACATGCTACAGCACTATTCCACGGCTCCATGATGGAAACTCCGTATTTAAACTGGACATTACTTACCGGGCAAGATTTTCGCCAAGACTGCCCGATGCCGATTTGAGAGGATGCATTTCGACAAAATCGAATGCAATCGCGGCTCCTCCATCCGGCAATTCAAATACCTGCAGGAGCAGAACAATGCAGAAGTTGCAACTAAGTCAGAGTCACAGATCTGTCACTGTTGTTACAATCAAGCGATCAATCAACAGCCCACATTGAGAGGCTTCGACACGCAGTCAGAGTCACAGATCTGTCACTGCTGTTACAATCAAGCGATCAATCAACAGCCCACCTTGAGAGGCTTCGGCACACGAACACATCCCGTTCTTTGCAGCGCTTCCAGGCCTTCCAGCTCTCCCTGAAACATACCTTTCGCCTGGGGAATATCGACGAAAAATCACAAATAAAATTTTCTTCAACAACATACTTCCACAGAGTGACACGGAGGCAGACTCACTTCGGATTTGCCGTTTTGCTTGACGAAAATTCGCCGTCCACCGTCCACTTCGAATCCCTGGCCCTGACTGATGCTGCCGCCTGCTCGCACACCGAACGCCTTGGCGGCAGAATATCCCAATTCTTTTACAAGAAGAGCTTCCATTATTATTAATCAATAAAGGAGACACAAGCTGTGCACGCTCATCGAGCGAAAACCACTACGCAGTCGAGACAAAAAACGGTGGATTTTCCCCAGTGCGGGCCGAACAGCTGTTCAGTCGTTTAATCCGCTAATTGCCAGACGCCAGTCGCCACATTCGCCAGTGCTAAAGAAGCGAAAAAAAATCCCTGCAATTATGCGTGCAGAAATGCAGACAACCCCTCGATCTATATTTCACTTATTGCGCACGTCCTACTCTTGCCATTTTCTACGGCACGATCTAAAACATGGACTGTACTGAGTTTGGAACATATTCAACCAAATGAACAGCACATGACTTTCAATCAAGCAATCAATTGACGGCAATTGCCTCAATAGACTTGTACCGTCAATTGATTGCTTGATTGAAAGTCATGTGCTGTTCATTCGGTTGATTGTTGATTGACTAACTTTTTGTTGAATATGTTCCAAAGTCAATACAGTACACGAGTCCAGTACAGGAATCCACTACACTCAGTTCAGTACACTCAGTAGTCAGTACAGTACACAAGTCCAGTACAGGAGTCCAGTACACTCGATACAGTCCATGTTTTAGATCGTGCCATTTTCTACTTCTAAAAAATTATTTAAAGCACCCCAAGGTTTAAAAGGTTCAGAAATCGAAATGAAGATGAGCTGTTGTTTTAATCGGCGCATACTGTTCGTGAGGAGGCGCCACTGAGAACCCACTCCGCGAAAACCGTCGTTTCGATCGACTTAACGTTTTGTGGTGTCGTTCGCTCGCGAACGACACGATTGTCCAACTGCAACACACAGCTGTCCTACAATTCCAGGTCTCATCACCACCGACCTTTGCCACGATATCACAATCACCTCCCCACACGCACACATACACAGTACTCACCGACCATGTAGCACACACCTCATATCCGGCTGGGTTTACCCCGCATTTTCTCATCACCCACCTAGCTTGCGACAACATTTGCTTTCCACATCGAATCCCCGACCCGGCCCGCTGCCTCGCATTATTATTCCCACCCAGATCGCACCAACGCCAAGCACAATCAGCAGTCAGTCAGTCAGTCAGTCAGTCAGTCAGTCAGTCAGTCAGTCAGTCGTCAGTCAGTCAGTCAGTCAGTCAGTCAGTCAGTCAGTCAGTCAGTCAGTCAGTCAGTCAGTCCGTCAGTCAGTCAGTCAGTCAGTCAGTCAGTTAGTTAGTTAGTTAGTTCCAGACTCTCTAGTAGCAATATACCTTTTCAACCTTTTCATCCAAGTCCAGCCGTGTTTTCGGTCATTTTTATGTGTTCCCGACTTTACAACTTGTCTTCATCCCCCATTTCCCCCGTCCAGTGTCGCTGGGCAACTTTTTCCACTGTGGAATCCCGACCAGCCGTCGCGAGCGCGCGTTCTTCTCTTTCTTTCTCTCTCTCAGCGGCTTCGCAATAATCCCACTCGGTAATTAAGCCCACCAGCAGCAAGCAGTACGGACCATCACCTCCGGAAAACAACAGCACAAACATATTATTTTATCTTGCCCCCACGCGTACAGCTGATCGACTGGAATCGTGAATGTGAGTGTGAGTGTTCCATAAATCGGCGCCGACATGACACAACAGCTGCAGCTCCGTCAGATCCGGTCAGTCTGAACTGAACTGAACTTGAGTTTGTTAGCCGTGGAGAAAAAATGCATTTGTCAGTTGGCAGAGGCAGACATGGCTTAAGAGTTATTATCTGCTCGTAATTTATTTCCAACGCCACCTTGAACGCTTGCCATTCCTCCCTCTCAGAACACAGCCTTGACATGTAAAGTGAGTGTATTTATTTTTATACGCATCTCATCGCAGACTGAGTGAGTGAGTACGAGAGATGCGCCGGATGTCGTTCTCGGCGGATGCTGCGGCAAAGAGCCCCATCCCCCATCGCAGTCTCATCACACTCCGAGTTAAATCCACTTCCGGATAGTCGATCTACTACTAATCGAGCTTACATACGTGCCCGGGAAAAAAGCGGTAAGCTGTCCGCCCAATAGCAGAAACCCGGAGGCCGCTCCCGGTCGGTCGGTCCGCTGTGCGTGTGTCTGTATGTCTGTGTGTCTGTGTGTGTGTGTGTGATTGTGACTTGTGAGTCAGCAGTGTGTACGCTCCTGGCCAAAATGCTTAGCTGATTGAGTTAGAGCCGTTCTATTCGCAGTTGATTTTGGCTTAAACTCCGTCAGTTAAGCATTTTGGCCGTGTAGTTCTCAGACCAAGACAGAAAGGGCGTATGAGTCAGCAGTAGGTATACGCCTGGCCAAAATGCTTAGCTGACTGAGTTAGAGCCATTCTACTGGCAATTGATGTTGGCTTAAACTCAGTCAGCTAAGCATTTTGGCCTGGGAGCGGTAACACCAACACAGAAAGCGAGTGACAGAGAGAGAGAACACTGAAACCGGAGTCTCTCGGCGACAGTCTCTCTCGCCTACGTCGCCGGCTGTGTTTGTTGAAGGCCACTGCGTTCTAACACTCCTTCTTGTCTGTCTACGCAGGTCGCAGCGCGTGGGCCGCGCGCGCGACTTGTGTATGTGTTTAATTTTTCATGCGGAGTCTTCGTTTCTAACACGAGGACGTTTTTTAGTGGATTTTGTAGTGGTAAAAAAGTTGTGGGTTTTTGCTGTGTGAGTTGATGAAGATGGAGGATCACGATCATGATATCGGTCCGTTTATGTCGACCCACAGGAAGGACAGCCGGCATTCGCAGCACTCGCTGGACTTCAAGAGCGACACGCAGAGTCTGCGGAGTATGCAGCACGGAACGAGCCACCACGGGGCCCTGCTGGAGACTCCCCCCAATGGTCCGGCGAATCCTTATCAGGCCTCGTCGTTGTATTACGGGCTGCGGCGGGGCCCGGTCGTGATTGGGCTGATTGAGATGCTATTGGGGATTATTTTGATGTTTCCAAGTCTGTTAGTCGGTAAGTGGCTGTAAGCGTTAATGGCTGCACGACATATTAACTTTTCATGATGCATCTGAAGTTGGTGATTGATTGCATGAATGCTTGGAGGCGCTCGGTTACCTTAAAACATCTCGTTTGTTGAAGCCTTTTTTGTGTGGCTGTTTTTGTCTCTTTATTTATCCAATTATGTGTTCACCTCTATGCCTATTGGTCTGTCTTGTCTGTCTGCCGATCTGCCTGCCTGTTTGTCTGTCTGTCTGTCTGTTTCTCTTTCTTTCTGTCTGCTTGTCTGTCTATCTGTCTTGTCTATCTATAAATCTGTCTGCCTGTCTGCTGATCCGTCTGCCCGTTTCCCTGCCTGCCTGCCTGCCTGCCTGCCTGCCTGCCTGCCTGCCTGCCTGCTTGCCTGTCTGTATCTACAGTTTGTCTGATTCTGCTTCACTCATGCACTTGAGACTTATACCGTCACCGATTTCTTATGATTGAGTCCTGCTAAATTATGGTTCGACGTATCAATCTACACATCGCTAGCACTCCCATCCGCTAGTGCTTGTCTGCATGTCTGCCGGAAATTTGCCGGTTTCGTCCGCCCGTGTCTGCGGAAACTTTGGTTTCTACGGCGTGCGATTAACGTCACCTTTGACGACTCACGTGGGCCTCTTTTGTACCGGATCATCCACACTGACGCGGCTTTTGATTAATGTGTCGGGACTTATCATCTTCCCCTTTAGATTTCCTGATTGCTTGTCAGATTTTTTGCATTGAATAGTATACGGCTAGCTAGTAGCTTCCCAGCCCAGGACTATTCAAGCTTGACATTTATCTATACTGACAAATACAGTTGCATGAAT